>SKCR01022889.1:0-56899 GCA_019454045.1 Zanthoxylum bungeanum
GAGTGAGAGATTCGAATTGTAAAGTTCCAATTTGTAAGAGCGAAAGAGAGGTCTGAAAAGGTGTATTTGAGTAATAAAAGAGCACCACCCTGTTCTTGCCCGTGGACGTAGGTCGGATCCCAAAATCCACCGAACCACGTAAATTGCCTTGTCTGATTGGTATATTTTCTTATTTTCCGCTAAATTTGCTTTTAGTTTCCCATAACTAAACAAATTCACAGTTGGAGGAGGATTCCCTCGGAGGTAATATTCCTATATTACCCTGAGACCAAAATCCGCCGTCAACAATAAGATTTGACGGGGAGAACTATTTATGATTATTTTCGAAATATATGATATTTATTGTCAATTTCTCTAAATTTGAGGGTCTATATGTTAATAATTCGAGAGAAACACGAAGAGAATTAGGGACGGCATAAATTCCTTACATTTATGGAGTCCGACGATATTCTCCCCATAAGGGTCGGATTTAATATTTCTTTCTATTATCTTTCTATTATGAATAGAAAGATAAAATTCATAATAATTATGAATAAATCGTTCATTGGAGAATCAATGGTATTTAAGGCACAAGAAAAAATTAGAAGGGTATAATGAATATTATGACCTGAATTTAAATATAAGATACTCTTGTAGGGTTAACCTATATGAAATGATAATATCGATGTACACCAACATAGCTCGGTTCATAGAAAATATCTACAATGAAGATAGTGCAATTTTAGAGTGAAATAACCTAAAGTTAATAATGCTGAATATTTAATTAAAGAGTTTGATCAATAACCCGGGATGGTTGGAGCTTAGAACTGTGGATACATTTGGTCCTTATACTAGCTCGAGACACTAAAGGAAACATATTATAATTGGATAGTTCAATTATAAGCTCACATGCATAATTAAACAGTTATGTAAAATTTATTAATTATTAATATAATTAATAATTAAGGTCATTAACTAAGGATGTGTTCTTGATCTATGGAGATTATACTTATATGAAAGTATTTGGGTAGTGTGATGCTACATTCCAGACAAA
Source organism: Zanthoxylum bungeanum (assembly GCA_019454045.1). Taxonomy (NCBI): domain Eukaryota; kingdom Viridiplantae; phylum Streptophyta; class Magnoliopsida; order Sapindales; family Rutaceae; genus Zanthoxylum; species Zanthoxylum bungeanum. Next base: position 1,034 of record SKCR01022889.1, read on the forward strand.
TAAGCATGACAAATAGGATATTTGTTTACTCTAAATATAGGGATTATCAGTTGGCATAGCTTAAATAAATCAATTACAACATATTCAACCACAGAGGCTGAGTACATTACTTCTTCGGATGTAGCAAAGTAATCTATTGGATCAAGAAATTCATCACTGATATTGGGGTGGTTTCTAGCACCTCCAACGGCATTACGATGTATTGTGACAATATTGCGCTATTGCACAATCTAAGGAATCAAGGTCACACTGAAAATCCAAATACATACTTCGGCGCTACCACCTCATTCGATAGATCATTAAACATGAAGATGTGAAGATAGAAAAAATACCCACTAAAGAGAACTTCGAGATTTCTCTTACTAAGATCCTGAATCAGCAAAAGTATGATAGGCACATATGTACCTATGATGTAATGAATCATACAAATGGACCTAGTGCAAATGGGAAATGTTGGTATTTTATCATAGATCTATTGGATTATAACTATAATAATCACTTTGTAATTTTACATTGAATGAAATAAAATAGTATTTATTTATTATACGAGCACCTTGTCTTTTATCTTAATTTAATTATATAATAAATTCATTGGAGTGGTTTATATAGGAACCAAACGGAACTTTGATTTATGAGATCGTATCACTCGTTAAATATTCCTAGTCGATGGATTATCAATAATAAGGATATTGATAATCCAAATAGACTAGTATGATGCTATTAGTCCACTTATAGGTAGCTAATCTCATAAGCTACTAATATAGTCTTAATACTTGGTATAACACATAGATTCTTATGACAATTAACAAGTATGTTGATCAGACCTTAAAGAGTTTTCATATAGAAATTTTTATCCCATGTGTATATGGAAGACTCCTAGTAATAATGTATGAATAATCCTAAGACTTAAGATCTTTAATAATCTTATATGAGAGTTATGTAATTTTGACACCTACTTAAGTCGTCATTTAAGGATTGGCAATAAATGAGTGATTGGGTTACATGACAAACACATTAAGATTATGGAAGACATGATACAGGATCTCCAAACTCAAAATAAACATGTGTTTGGTGAGTTTGGTAATCCATTGCATAATTGACATATATGTAAATCCATGGTCATGGCATGAGAATTCTAATTGGGGAAATTCTCGTATTATATATCCTAAATGTTATGATCAACACTAAATCAATAACTAGTAGCATAGACACATTTCATCTCTAAGTCATTAGTGTAATACTGATTTAGGAAAAGGATTGTATCATACGAAAATCATTTTTAAGGAAAGTTTTTATCCTTTCTCATTCGGGGATCATGATAAACTGCTATGTGTCACTCATGATCATTTGAATATGGTAACCACATGATGGAGTTCATTGGAATATAGATTATGTGGATTTATTTTATCACGACCAATTTCATATCCGACTTAGGAATAAACCTAATGGATCACATTATAGGTATGTGAGTCGACAAATTTTTTCATGTAAAGGAAAATGATGTAAAATATATTTACATATTTGGGAATCATTTTAGGATTTTTTGGCATGTGAAAGAGAGAAATTCAGGTTTAAATTCTTTCCTGAAATTGACAAATTGGTTTAGACAAAATAGCTTACTGTTTGGATAAAATGGCTAGCCAGTTTGGCAAACTATATTAGCCAAATTAGACAAACTGTTTCGCAGGTTACCAGAAAATCGATTTGCAAACCGGCTTATCATTTTAACTAAATTTGTTTAGCTAAAACGCAAGCTGGTTTAGGTTTAAAACGGTGAGTCGTTTTGTCAAAATGGCGAACTGTTTTATCGCTAAAATGATTTTAAGTTAATGAAATGAATTTATTTCATTTTGTAAAGATTTTCCTTACATTGATACGATCTCTATTGGTTGGTAAAATATTTTTGAACTTCCTAACATACTTGGAAGGGTTAACTAGGGCTTTGGCTATCCCTAACACTATATAAACACTTTAAGTTGGTCTTTTTGTACACTTGGTGTGTTAGTACAAATTTGACTTTTATAAAATATTTTCTTCTTATTTATCTTGTTGGGTTTAGAGTTCTAAGGTTACACACGTGTTTTTAGGGTACCTAAACCCTAAGTTTATCTATATATTTATAGTAGAAGACATAATCCCTAAAATTATAATATTTGGACTATCATCCATCAGGATTGTAGTATAAACACTAAGTAGACCGTCACTTGTATATATATTATTAAAGATAACCCTTTAATGATTATTCATTTAAGAACAAGACATCTAAGAAAGTATTTGGAGAAATCACAAAACTCCCAATTTGTGATTGCTGGCTGTAGAGAAGTATATCGATTTTCTTATACTTCGTTCTTTATAGTTTGTGTTTTTACATTATGTTTTTACTTTATTTTCTACATAATGTATTTACTCTATGTTTCATACAATTATTTTATGTGAAAGATCCTATGGAGTAGTCCCAGCCAAGGTTTCGGTTCGGAACCGGAACCGAAAAATTTCAGTTCGGTTAGGGTTCAGCCCTGACTGAACCGAAATTGAACCGCAGGAACCTTTCGATTCCAGCGGTTCAATGGTTCCAACCAGAATCGTTGCTCCCAACAGCTAAGTAGCCATTGGGATGGCCCAATGGCTACTAGCCGTTGGGCTAGGGCATGAAGGAACGACTCTCTTCCCTAATGTATAAAAAAAATTAATTGAAAATTACTAAATTATCATTAATAACATTAATATAACAGTTAGTTATATGGACATTTTAGGTATGAAAAAAATTATAAAACTCTATAAATATAGGTCATTTTTCATTTATTCAACACACAAATTCTCAATTCTACAATTCTCTCATCTACATTTTCTCATTCTCAATTCTCTCATCACAATCTCTCATTCTTTAAAATTTCTTTGACAAAAAAATGACAAGCTCATCTGAGAACACGATGTCAAATGTGCCAACCCAAGATAGCAGCACTAGTATCGGTTCACAGAGAAGAGAAGTTAAGTCTCGTTCCTCCGATATTTTCAAAATTCATTTTCATTTAATCGACACTAAAAATGAAGGTACAAGAGCAATATGCAACCACTGTGGGGTTTCTTACAAAATTACTGGTGGATATGGCAATATGATCAAGCACTTGGAAAATACATTATGTCTTTGAAATCAGACTTGATACAACACAAACTCAAATGGCCAGGTACGCATCATCTGATAGAGGTACGAGTTCTTTAGATTTATTTAAATATTCTGATGCTAAAAATAGAGAAGAATTTGCTAAATTACTTTGTATGACACATCTTTCTTTAAGTTTTGGTGAAAAAATTATTTTTACTAATTACGTTCAGAATGCTTTAAATCTTATTGCTTGTAGAATGACTAGAAATACAATAAAACGTCATATTTTTAAATTATACAAAGATGGTAAAATTATTTTAAATGAAACATTTAAAGATATCAAATGTCGTCTTTCTATTTCTTCTGATATTTGGAGTGACCATTGGCGAACACACTCATACATGGGTGTGACTTGTCATTGGATTGATGCATCATGGAACATGTAAAAATGACTTATTGTATTTAGAGTTTTTGATGAACAACATATTGCACAAAATATTTATAGAATGATGAAAGTAATTTTTGATGAATGAGGTTTGTTAGGTAAAATTTTAACAATTGGTTTTGATAATGCATCTGCAAATACTGCATCAATTAAGGATTTAATAAAAATATGCCAACCAAATTTGGGGGGGTCAATTTTTTCATGTTCGTTGCACATGCCATGTCCTTAATTTATGTGTTCAAGATGGTCTGACTAGTTTAGCACCTTTCATTGATCATATTAAGAATGCATTTAATTCTATTTGGTCATATTCTCATGTTAGGAGAGAATGAGCCAAGTTTTATAAATTAAATGGTATTAAAGGGATAAAATTTTCACGAGATGTTCCAATACATTGGAATTCAACTTATTTTATTTTATGTCAAGCTTTCCAATATAAAGATGCATTATGTAGTTTTTTTCCTCAACATATCACACTTTTTCCTAGTCAATGGGATGTTTGTGAAAATTTTTATAAATTTTAAAATTTTTTAATGATACTACAAATATTTTTGCGGAGTTTATTATCATACAACACATTTATTTCTTATTGAAAGTTTGAATATTGTTGGTACACTATATGAGCATGTTGAAAGTTATGATCCTAATGATATTATTTTGCTTGAAGCTATTGTTGTTATGAAACGAAAATGATTGAATTATTTTAGAGACATTTCAATACTTTATCTTATTGCTGCAGTTTTTTATCCTAAATTTAAATTAGAAGGTTTGAATAGTGCATTACAAGCTTACTATGAATATTTAGAAATAATAGATGAAATTGATATTACAACAATAATAGCTAAAATAAAATTTGATTTAATAGAATTATTTAATGATTATGTTAGAAGATATAATTTGCAATCAGTAAGACAATCTAGTAATAGCGAACCCGTAATACAAACAAGACTTAGCGTAGGTGATCGTTGGTTACTGCAACGAAATAAAAAAACATAGGGATAACATAACTAACAATCCGAAATTAGATAATTATTTATCTACTAATTTCGAGTTTCCTACTGAAAGTTTAGTGAGTAAAAATTTTCAAATCCTTAATTGGTAGAACCGACATCAAAATATATATCATGTATTATCAATTATTGCTAAAGAGTTTTTAGCAGCACCTGTTTCCACCGTTGCGGTTGAGCAAGCTTTCAGCATGAGAGACAATATATTGGAAGCGAGACGGTCTTCATTACATCCAAGCACTTTAAGAGCAATGACATGTGTGGATGATTAGACCCGAGCTGATCTGAGGCAACAAGAAGATGCCCCCGATGACTTTGAAGACTTGTTCGACAATACATCTGCAAATGCAAGCGGAACATGAGCTGAATGATCAACATGAACTGATAATGATGATTGATGATAATTGATCAACAAGTAAATAATTGTAAATTTCAATGGGGAACTATCTTAAAATTATAATGAAACTACGTGAGCTTTGATTCCTCTCACCCTTGGAGGATACGTAGGAAACTCTAGTTTTTAAAAATTTAAGTTCAAGCTCTTTAATTTAATAATTTTATTTTTAATTTTATGTAGTTAAGAATTTTATTTGTAATCTAAATTCATAATTTTAAATAAAAATTTTTATCTCATATTTTTTTAAAAATATTTATTTGAAAAAATTAAAAAAAAATAAAAATTTCGGTTCCAACCGAAACCGAACCGACCGGTCCCGGTTACAGTTCTGGTTCCACATAAGTGTGGAATCGGGAACCATACCGATAGCTGGGTCTACTATGGGGTTTAGGAATACATGAGAGTAATATTCGTTTAATTGAATATTTTCCGCTGCATATTGCTCTCTAATTCCCAACATTAAGTGTATATATGATTTTTTGAAAAAATTATTATATCTCTCATTTTAAAAGGGTGATTTATTAAAAAGGATTTAAAAAACCAAACCCCATTTACATGTAGTCGAGGTTGGAAATTAAATTATGTGTCGGATGTATATGTCATCTCTCTCACAGTAGATGGGCCCCACACACCTCGTATATGAGAGACAAAATGAGTGCTTTTTTCCTAACTTTTAACTTTAAAATCATCTCTCTCTCAATTATAAAGTGTTTCAAGGAAAAAATTATATATTATTAATTTACAAATAATAAATTTTAAAATAAATATCATATATTTTGAAAATAAAAATATATGTCAGACATGACTGTTGTATACAATGATGCTTCCTTGACTCTCTCTAAGGAGAGTATACCCACTTTCTTTAAAATAAGGATTTAATGATAATAAAATTAAAAAAACTGAGATTTGATAGGGAAAAAATTAGGAACCTATACTTTTTTAAAATCAGTGATTAGAAAATATAATTTGTAATCATTCTATATTTTAAAAACTGAAATACAATCTAAAAATTTAGAAGAATTCAGACCACTAAAGATAATGATTTCCTTATCTTTTATGTACAACGTTACAAAAGCAGTAAATATCAGGCTTATCATCAAATTGGCCACCATTGGTTCCATATATTCCCATAAAAGGATTTTACTGCACGTGTTTCCATATCAACCCTAAGAAGATCATCTACTTATAAAATCCATTCACTTTTTTTTTTTTTTAACTCACCCAAACATGGCTGCAGGCTTGAGCATGCTGAAGCTTTCAGTTCTACTGAGTCTCCTTTCAAATATTAACTTGGGTTTATGGCAAGAATCTTCAAAGGATCAGTTGAATAAATTTCCACCAACATGTAACAGAATTGAGTGTCCAAGCTTTGAGACTGTTCATGTTGGCAATGGCTTTGAAATTCGTCGCTATAATTCTTCTATGTGGATCTCAACTTCTCCTATTCAAGATATTTCTCTAGTTCAAGCTACCAGAGTTGGCTTTCTCCAGTAAGCTTCATTTCTTCATTTTCAATTATTAGTGATTGATTTTATTTTTTGTTCATTTCGTTTGTAGAATTTTTGCTTAGATTAATTAGTGTTTTTTTTTTTTTAGATAATTATGTAGTTTTAGATAATGAACCCACCCAAGATACAAGTTTCGTGCTTTAATGTTACTGTGATAGCACAATCTGGATATCTAATCTGAAATAAGTCAGATTCTCGACATCAAGAATGAGGCGAGAGTCCAAGGGTCGTGGTTTGGTGAGATAGAGTTTATGATCTCACCTTGAGATCTGGGTTCGAATTAGGGGTGCGTTTTTTATAAAAACCTGGGACAGTCGGGGATTTTACCTACTCCGTTTAAACCCCGGAGGGGTGGTTTGACGGCGCCCTCTCTTGTCCCCAAAAATTATTTCTTCACCCCTTACCTAAAATATATATATCATTGTCATGGACGATCATCATTTTATGGCTTTTGTATATATATATATATATATATCCTCTTGCAGGCTATTTGACTACATTCAAGGGAAGAACAAGTATGAACAAACAATAGAGATGACAGCTCCAGTGATCACTGAAGTTTCACCAAGCGATGGACCCTTCTGCGAATCATCATTCACTGTGAGCTTCTACATCCCGAAAGAGAACCAAGGCAACCCACCTCCGGCAAAAGGCCTCCATGTCCAAAGCTGGAAACCGACATACGTGGCTGTGAGACAGTTCAGCGGGTTCATACACGACTCCAGCATCGGAGAAGAAGCTGCTGCATTGCAAGCAAGTCTCGCAGGCACTGTCTGGGCTGCAGCCATTGAGAAAAGCCATGCAGGAGACTCCACTTGGGTTTACACTGTTGCTCAGTACAACTCTCCATTTGAATTTGTCAACAGAGTGAATGAGATATGGCTGTTGTTTGATCTGGTGGAGGATGGATTCCCAATTTAAGTTTTGCTAGAATCTGAGTTATATGAAGAACTGAGTGGAGAGAAATCAAAGTAGATGGATTCAGCTTTATATGGTTAATGTAATCATCTTTATTGCTGTATCATATGAAATGTTAAGGGATTAACTCTTAAATAAAGTGTCATCCCTTGGTTGGCATCATTTTAGATGGTTGGTTTGCTCAATGGTGAAATGTCATCCCTTGGTTTGCATATTAAAGACTAAGGGAAATGCTGGCACTTCACAACTTTTCAACAATAATTCCACATATAACAAGAATATGTTCCTTTACTAGGGTTGTTTCAATATATAATCAACATGCCTCAATCAACAGACTATTGAAAAACAAAAATTTGAGGCACCACTTCTAACCTGGCTAAGTCGTCGTCTACTAAAAACAGTTAGGATCCCCATGACCTAAAGATTACAATGACCAGAAGTCCGATCAAGAGCATACGTCTGGTTACTCCCATAATTTACAAAAATGTCAGAGTTACTATCAGAAGATAATTCAGTTGATGAATCACTTGCCTGCCTTAAATTCTCTCCTCCTCGTGCTTTGTTTAGAGATTGTGTTGACAGGTAAGAATCCAAAACATAGCCCTTCTCAGAAATGAATCTAGTCTGCGGCTTACTACTGGAGAAAGTCCTACAGCAAACTGTCCTGGGACTGGAAGATTGGGGACCATATATGTTGTAGAATGGATCTATGTTGCATCCATCAGCATAATCAACAGTACTAAAAGAGTCCCTAGCACTCTCAGTTGTGAAAGAAGCCTCATCTGAGCTTGTGAAAAGGGACCAATCACTTGATGTGACATCAGAAAACTCCATGCTCGGTGACTCAGCATAGCTTTCCATTACCGGCAACAAATTTTTGTGTGCACCGCTCCTTAGAATGCCGTTGGAAGTGTGATCAGTAAAGCCATTAATATTCTCTGGTCTGATTTCAGAAAATGACTCTGCTCCAACAAAATGGCTGCCTGAATTGCTTTGTTGTTGTCTCGAAGGCTTCTGACTTTTAGCCGCGGAATGCCTTGCAGAGGCTGGAACCTGTTCTCGCATAGCTTTCCCACTGTGTGCCCTCTGAGGACGGGGGCAGGATCTAACAGAAAATTTATATAAAATGTAAAATATTAATATTGAAGTGATCATATACAAATACGTAAATGGTAACAACAACTCACACAAAGGACTAGTTTAAAGATCATAAATACCAACAACTCAAATGTCTACCTCTTGTAAAATAAAATATATGCTCCTTCTGACATCACCTGGCTCATTGGCACTGAATGAACCTGTAAATAAACATACTCTGGAGCTTAGAATTCCACTTCACCAAAGTAATAATGATACTCATAAATCATATTTTAAACCAATCAACATTATTCAATCTTAATATTTCACACAAGTGTGGAACCCATAAACCATTTATGAGTGACTCCTATGCAGTTTTTCCTAAAAGAGAAGGGGCACAATTCACCTACATATAAACTAAAGTTCACTGGTTAATAGATTTCACCTTTACAACAAAAAAATATATAAAATGATAGAGAAGTGTTCATTGAAATGAGCCATCAGGTTAGTATCCATAAATCACATATGAATAATTATCAAAAATTCATCCAACACACGTCATAAAATGGGGATAGAGATTTACCTCAGTATCATCTATCCTGAACCAAGTGTCTTGCATATTTTTTATGTACGACACATAATGTCCAGAAAAAGACGCATTCTGTGTATCCAGATGTACAACAACGGCATAAAGCATGTAAAGTGGCGGAGTGTCGCTACTTCCAGTCATAAATGGGATCATATCCAGCAATTCCGGAAAAGTGATACATTTATTTATTTTCCCATATCTTCCCTCCTGATGAAGCAAAAGCCGAAATTGAATATTCCAACAAATAAAATCATGATAAACCTAAAATCATAACCGGGCAAGATAAACATACAGAGCATAAGACCAACCAAAAAGTGTAGGAGACTTGGGTTGGCCGAATACATTTTCGTACAGATCTACCAACCGCAAATCATTTAAAAGAGTTCAAAATAAAACCTTTCAGTGACAACGAAACTGACTCATGGTTTAGGTGATTATAGTAAAGACAGAGAGATAAAATCAGTGCCAACGACAGAGTGACATATAGAAGGAATCCCTATTATCAATAAATTAAGGTGTTACCTGGAATCTCTTCAAGACAATCGTCAGGATGTTTGGAGCCTCGTGTATACGTAACTGCTTCCTTGCTCGAACATATGCAGCACACCTTTTTATTAAATCATTCGAAGAGTGCAGGTTATTATACGAGTTTAAACCATTAATGTAAACTTCTAAAAATGGACTTCAACAAGGTTATCTGACCTTGCACATTTATACATGTTTTCCCCATCCAGATCCTCAGGGCTTGTAAATTGAGTCAAAGCATCTTCCAATGACTCAACCCAACCAAATATCTCCAATGTGAGATCCATAATGTTTTCATACCGTTCTGACTCATGGTAACATCTCGAACACTTGACCTGATTGCATTAATTGAATAGTCATCATAACAGAATACCAAAAGAGCTAGTACAATAAAGATATGTCAGAACAAAATGTAAGATAGGTTTTCAAGGGAGATAATAGCAACAAAACCTTTGACCAAAGTCGTCCACCAAAAGTATGCTGTATAAAAGTTGTTTCTTGCAATCTGGGGTCAACCTTGCTCTCGCCACCAAGTCTCTCTAAGCATATGGATTGCATTGAACCAACTAGAAACCTAGAAAAAGACAACACTGATATATGAAAGAGTACTTGTTGGAGAAATGAAAATTGAAATTTCATTTTACAATATAAGTATGGAAGTTCATAATTCAGAAGTTAAATATATATAGAATTCAGAACTACATATGTAAGAACATCAGTGGGAAGAAGCAGATCCAGTATCTCTAGAGGAATAAAACCATTAAAAAAACAAATCAGCCAGCAGATCATCAAAGACCTTAAAAATTCATGTGCATCTTCCTGACTTCCATCCCCAATCTGGCAACTAATACTTCTCATATGTGAAAGGATTCTACCAGGAGACAGAGGGCCCCCACTTTCTCTTAACATCATTACATGTTGCTCAAGTTCACACATGAGACACCAATCTTTCCTGCAGCCTGTCACAAATAGAAGGTATGTCAATGTGCATGGTTATCAGTAATTAAAAAACTTGCAATGAGGGGAAATGAGAAACTTTAAGTACATGCACTTGAATGTGATCTCCGGAGCAAGTAGATAACAAGAGGCTTTGTGCAGGTTAAACACTGCAACACAGCATTAGCATAGCAACTGCATAACACAAATTATAATAAATAAGCTAATATATGAGATGAAAAGATGAAACACGAGGCCTTAAAACTTTAACGAGCACAAAGAGAATTCCAGATATTTATAATTCAAACAAGAATATCTATGTAATACAGTAGACTTTCCACGTGACATGTTGTCTATTAATTTATCGATTCTATGCATTACTTAACAACCAATTTGCATCATTATAGGTGCATTTTCCTAATCAAATTTCATCAGCCTTCAAGTCTTTCATACATGAATAGAACTTCAGAACTGAGATCAGAAAACCAAAATAAGAAATAAGAGGTACTCAAAATCAACAATTATAAGAGGTATGTATAATCAACAATCATCCATAAAATAGTACATGCATGCTATGTATTACAAGTTTTTTTAGAAATTCAGAAGCAATACAATCTCGAGATTACTATTTCAATTTCAAACTAAACCTGCAAATTGGGAAATTAATACATATTTAATTTCTAATCTATATGGACTAACCGAAACATTTTCAGTTCCCTTTATCGATATTCTATTCAGCTGATCCCACAAAGTCAAATTGGGAAATTAATACATATTTAATTTCTAATCTATATAGACTAACCGAAGCATATTCAGTTCTCTTTATCGATATTCTATTCAGCCGACCCCACATAGTGGGAAAAGGCTTAGTTTGGGGGGTTTATAGAGATTCTATTCCTAATCTGCAACAAGATATAGTAGAAGGCACAAGCATTACCTGTTCCCACAATTGATAAGGCCCCTGGGCGATAGGTCAAAGACTTCATATTGAAATAACTTCAGAAATTCTTCATAAGGAAACAACATCTAGTACAATAAAATAACAAATATAAATGAAAACTTCCATTGATAAATCAAGAACCCAGTAAAATAATGTAATCCGTGCACTGCACAAGTCCGGTTGAATACACAATTCACATCTGACTATAAGTAAAAGGGAGCCAACCTTTAGTTTCCTGTGTTGATCATGCCGAAATTCAGAGTTATCCTGTCTGAGTTTAGCTGACTTCCTTAAACCCATCATCTTCATAATACCCATCCTTGAGACCCCATTGCTTCCATGTGCTGGGATGGCATCTCTCACTCTTGCTGCTTCTGCATAGCAAACAAAAGTTAGAAAAACCAGAGTAAAAGAAATATACAAGGGAAAAGTTCCAGAAAACCTACTTGATTCATCTGCAATCGTTCCTTTCCTCTCTGTTTCTGAGCATGACTGTTCACCAACCACTTTCATACATGATTTTGCCGATTTACAAATTTTTGTCCCCAGGGGATTCATTGCATTTCTAGCTTTTATACTTCCATTCGTTACTTTCATTTCACAATCATTCAATTCCATACTTTCAGCAAGAGATTTTTTTCCATTAGTAAAGTCAAGCTCATTTTCATGTGTGCATGTCTTGCATTTTCCAGAATATGAAAAGCTTGAAGATCCCCTTCTATTTCTCGGTTCAGATATGTTCCAACTTTGGCTCTGATAACCATGACTCTCGTGTGTAGAACTTCCAGTAGTACCTTGACCATAGGAATAACCATTAGAGCTGTTAAAATTGTGGTTTCTCAGTGTTTCTTCAGCACATACAGCAGAGGCACCAGTTCTTGACTGCATAAAAAAGTTTAGTAAAATTAATGGAAATGTATGACGATTAAAGAAAAACTAATGAATAAATAATTAACTTAAAAGCTAAGAACCTTATGCCTTAAAGAAGCTTCTTTTGATGAAAAAATACTAGATGAGGTTGCATCACTAGTGCTACCCCTTGAGATTTCATCATGAGAATCAAACACAATTTCATCTTCTCTTCTTAACTCTTTGTTGGATTTACGGTAAACCCGCTTGTCTGCAGTTCTCTCCAGCATGGAGGTTTGACACTTCTCAACTGTAGAACAATCCATACTAGCAGAGGCACCTCGGCCCACTGAAGGATGAATCACACCATCTGGAGATGCTTTCTCCATCCCTACCTGCTTATTGTTGTGCCCAGATAATTGCACTTTCAAGCTTTCATTAAAAGAATCATCATTTAAGCCAGCCAAAGAAGATGAGCTGGTTTTCTCCAATTGCTGGCATTCTTGCTTATGAGTTTGCCTCCAGTGAATTATCTGGCACTTCCCAGAACTGCAAAGAGCTTATCAGTCGGAATTGAGAAATGCCAAGAGATGTTTAATAACTATATTATAGTCTACACCAGCTTGTGATAAACACTTTTCAGATACATTTTTCTTTTCTCTCCTTTTGTTTTTAAAAAAAAGAAGTTAACCTAATGAACATTGAAATATGACTAAAAGAAAATACAGGTATCAAAATCTGATAAGAAAAAAATAAACAATATAATAAAAATAATAACTGGTGGTGCTAAGTGCAACAGAGATGCTAAATTGTCATTATATTCCCTCGACATGCTAAAAATGAGACACACCACTAAAGCCAATAGTTACATGGCTAAAAACAACAAAACCGAATAGAATTTGTAACAGAAATACACATCAACCAAGAAATCTCACCTAGAAGATAATAAAAAACAGAATTGCCGTGCATACATATATCTGTCAAATTATTAGGCAGTTCACGAGAATTATCTTCTATCCATGACATAAGATTTTCAACCAAGAATGCAAGGGGGTAACTTCCACCCAGGTACAAATTAGAGTGCGGATTTTGGTGAGAACTATTTTAAGTTGGGCAACTCTTCCTAATGTAGGCACTTTGAGACAATACAGTCCAGATCTATCTCAAGAAGATGCTACCTTAGACAAGAATGCAAGGATAAAAAATATAAATTGATGATAAATTTTACATCAAAAAAAGAAGTAAAATATACCAATATCGGACAGATTTGCATCTGGAGCAGCGAGTTGTAGCAGGAGCAAAGCATCTGGCACACACATGAAATCCATTTTTTGATGTAGGCACAGTAAATTGAGTTTTTGATGTAGGCACATTAAATTCATTTTTTGATGTAGATGGATGAAATTCATTTATTGATGTAGGCACAAGAGGAGTGACATCGACAGTAGGGATTCTTTCCACTCTAAGAGCCTCTTCAGCAGCCAGTTGAGCAAGCAAACTTATCCTCCCCCTCTTCTTTGCAGCCTCACTCCATTTTCCAAGCAAGACATAAGCAACCAGAGGAAGCACAACCAAGACCAGAAACAGGACAGGTACATCAGCTTCCCTTGGCTTAAGCATGTCCTCACCCACAAATTCATGTCCAACTTACTCTCAAAACCACTACCCAGAAGATAGTCTCTGAAGCTACATGTGACCAGGAAAATCTATATCTAGGACCAGCAACATGAATGTAGCAAGAATCATGCTCGTGACGCAATCCTCACAGGTTTTCTGATTCATAATATAGACAAAGGTAGCAATCAGAATCGAAAAACGAACATGGCATCATTCTTTATAAGCAGTGAACAAACACATGCAAGTGCTTCTCTGTATGTTATGTGTGGGATTGCAAATAAATAAAAATTATCTACCCAAATTTGTAATTTTGAAGCATCTACATTAACTATCTACTCTGCATAATGATAATTGAAGCAAAATTCCTACTTCCAGATTTGGAATAGATCATAAAGAAGAAAAAATACATGATCACATTTTTATAAATTCTTCCAAAAATGAAGATTTCGGAAAAAAAAAACAAAACAAAACAAAACAAAAAAACAATGAAGCAAGCTCTGTGCAATATTGAGTCCAGAAACTCAAGTTTTTGTTTATATCAAATAGAATCAATAGAGAAAAAACTCTATGTTGGTCCAGATCAATATAAGGTAGTATCTGACCACTACTCCATAGACTATATGACCTTGAGAACAACAGTTAATCAAAGTCCACAAAGACAATTTTTCCAGTCTTAGCATATGCCCAGGTTCTAAAAGTAATCATATGAAGAGCTTCACCAGTACTATTTATACAGATGATCAGTCATAGCACTTAGACGTCCTAACCTCTGCCAGCGGCAGTGCCCTTGAGTCACTTAAGGTATGATTTTATGTTCCACTTTTGATTGATAAAAATTATATCAAACAAAAATTTTGCCCTACAATGTTCTCCCCACTGTCATCTACAGAAAAGGAGATTTAATCTCAAGCTTGTTACCACAAGTACAACACACCCTGGCTTATAGAAAGAAGATTCCTGACTGTAAAACACTCTCCCTCGATATCTTCTAGATAAAAGACCTTAAATTCATATTGCTTTGAAGCGGACAATCACCTTTGGGGGAGCAGCTGACCGGGGCAGAGGTTTATACACCTTTGGAAAAATAAAATCCAAATCCCCACCAAAATCACAAGCCCTAGAAAGCAGTCTTTTAAGGCCTTCATGACTCTAATAGGCCTAATAAACCTATATATCAATGCAGTCTTTTAATAGGCCTAATAAACCTATATATCAATGCAGAGTCTTGCATAAAACAGCCACTAACTGCACGTTTACCGAGAAATAAATAAATATAGGGTCAGATTCTTTAGTGATTGCTCAGTACACTGCTATTTTTTATGCCAAATAAGCAATGTTCTACAATTTCAGAAATTTCTCCGGCCCCTTGGTTTCCACACTTCCACATCTCAGAAAAAGCACCCTCCTTTGCATACTATCACTCACCCACACACTTTACAATACGAAAGTCCCAGCAGCAAACAACACCAAGAATTTTCAACTGCCTAATAATTGACTAAACAAATGCATCTAGTACACCATCAGAAGCCCTTGCAATTGCATAAAGAGTTTATTTGTGGGGGAAATGATTAATTTCTAGAGTAGAACACCCTTTGGAACTTAAAATTTAATTAACTAAATAAATAATTCCTAAATCTCCTTTCAAATGAGTATGTCTCAGGGTCTCAGCTCTAAAACTTTCAAAAATAGCACGTTTTCTGCCGAGAAACACCAAACATTTCACATATCAAAACATAAATCCAGCCCAAGAAAAGCAAAATGTTACGGTACTACACATCACAAAGAGACCCATTTGAGCATACCCAATAGAGAGATACAGGAACTAGAGACAAACCCATCTCTAAAGCACTCACATTTCCACATAAAAACCCTCACAAAATTACCCAAAACAAAACCCAGAAAGTGCAGGCAGCATTATTACAATACTTCAGTCTAACATCCCAAGGAAAAAAAAAACGCAAAATACATCCAGATAAAGTAAAACCCAGATGAAATATAGCTTTAAACTAACCTAAGATTCAAGTTCAAAGAAGTTTAAAACCTAAATGCAAAAACCAAGCCAAAAAAATAAAAAAATACAAAGTGGGTTTGGTTTGAACAAAAAGCAAAGCATACCTGAAATTACAAGAAAGAAAATAAATCTGAAATCTGTTCTGTTTTGTTGTGCCTTTCTTCTTAGCAAAAAAAGATTCTTTGATTCTTTAGATAGTAAGTAAGCACATCCCCTCTCTCTCTCTCTCTGTTCAGTTTTTTTGCTTCACTTCTCACAGTTCACACTTGTACACTCACTCTCTCTCTCAACACTTTTATTAACATTTGGTATTATTATTGATCTCCTCTGTTTCACTCATACCTTTAGTCAGTCCTCTTTTAAGTAGACTTTCCACGTGGCATAAGAGGATTAGCTGAGAAGTGGAAACAGTGGGTCTCGGATGATGAAAAATGGGATGACTGGTTTTGGGCCGTTGGATAGGAGTAGTGAGGTCATGATACGAGTCAAAGATCAAATGGGGAAGAGTGGGACCCAATGAATGTAGGTTCCCAAGGATTTTTAACTGCGTGAAACGTGGACGGACGGGATCATTCTAGAGGATAAGTATAACGGTTGTGTCTTGTGTGACAGTGACTGCACGAATTTTTATACTTCTGTTAAAAGTTAAGATGAAATTGTTTTAATTTAGGATAATTAATTATCAACGATATATCTATCACATTATTAAAAATATATAATTTCTATTAAAAAAATTCACCCGTTTATCAAAATATAAAAAAAAAAAAAAAAAAAAAATTGTATAGGATTAAAAAAGATATCAAACATTAAATATATTTTTCAAATTTTATACGGATCTATTAAAAAAAATTAATGTGAAACATTAGTATACGAAATTGTCTTAAATTTATATTATTTATTTGCTTTTGCATTTGAACGTGTGACGTGTGAATTGTAATAGCATGCCTCAAGGTTCAATGAAGAGCTTGTATGATTTGCTACTCGTACGATTATTATGATACGTGAATCAATAATGATATGAGAGTGAATAGAGTAATGATATCATGGCGTGTGATCATTTTTTTTTGGATTTGCTGAAAATTCCGTCATTAAATCACATCTTCTGAACTTAAGCAGAGTAAATAAAAACATCGATTGTCTCCCTAAATTCGAATCAAGTACCTCAATGTGAGATCATGAACTTTACACCACCAAATCACGCCCAAGCCAAATTGTGAAATCATAGCCTTTAGCTTTGATATGAGTTTTTTTTTTTTTTTTTGAAATATTGGAAACTCCGCTGTCAAATTACTCGACCCAGGTTTAAGTGAAATAAGTAAAGTTTTCGGTTGTCCTATACTCTTAAAAGAAATGTACCTCATGAACTCGAACCCAATACCTAACAATCAAACTCTAAATTATTTGCTATCAAACCGTACCCCTTTGAAACTTTGATTTGAGTTATGATTTCTCTAATCATGTAACTTTCTTTTCAGTATCTCTTAATATATAGAAATTTGATATGATTTTGTTTTAAGAAATTAATGAAATTTTGAATCAAACATATTTTTGTTCAATTTTCAAAAGAAAACTTGTTTTTGTTGCCAACAAACAACTCGTTTGATTTTAGTGAAGGCGCACAAGATTAAATTTTTTAGGATGTATTGTGGGAGTAGTTTTCATTTCTTTTGAAAATAAATATTTCTAGATTGATTTTCAACAAAAATACATCGTTGCGGATCCAAACTAGTAGACTTCTATTATTATATTAATATTTATGCACTAGGTAGTGCAATGTTGACCAAAAAAATTATTTATTTTTGTTAATATGTATTTTTTATACCATACTATACTTAGAAGAATCTAATATATATTTTACATGTGCGTTTGTAATAACCCGAATTTCCGAAATAATTCTGGAAGATTCTCGATTTGAAGTATAAGTCTCGAAACGAGATGATGTTAGAGAATAAGAATTTAAGCATTGAAAAATATGTTGGAATATTTTAAAGTGAGATTTCGTTGCATTGGAAATCACATAACTCTGATTTTTGATTATTTGGATAGGTCTCTCAAAGACGAACAACTTTCGTATTGACCATTTTTTGAAATTTGCATTAGAAGGGACTCAAAAATGTAAATTTCTGAGATAGTTCATTATTAGGTTCTTTTATAATTTTCAGAAAATTTTCTATAAAAACCCTAAGTTTTCAGAAATTGAAAAATTCCAAAAATTATCAAACACCCCCCATGACGTCTTGAGAGGGATGCTGATCGGTGAAATCACACACGTTACGCAAGCGCACGTATCGTTCAAGTAGTATAAAATGTATCGATCCCACGATAACTTATTACTTATGCTATTAATTATTGAAGCTAAATTTATACAAGTATATAATTAAAATTGATTGTTGGTAGGATGGTGATTTCATCTAAAAAAACAAGTAAATAAAATAAAATAAAGGTAAATTCTAAAAATAATCAATAATATGAAACTATTTAGGGTTGTGAATCATTCCACTATTCTTCTAAAGATAAAGTGATTATCTTATATTTGTGTAATATGTTGGTTTATTAACATGTAACACGAAAATATGCGAAAGCCTCTGTCGATGGTCAAATGCAAATACCCAAAGTAACCCAATTAACTATATGTCTATGTTAATTAAGAAACTCCGAATTCATTAAGATCAAGTTCCAATTATGGCTACCCACGCCCGACATGTATATGTCTATCCTGGAAGGAAATCTCTAACGTGAGATCGTGAGCTATTGAGTTTAAGGCTGAAACCTAAAATCCATTCATCAAGTTCATTTTAAGTTTACCACATCAATTTTATTGGTGGCCATTCAATAAGAAGCAATAAGATTAAGACTCAATAAATAAATCAAAGCATCATACAAAACACAAGATAAATCAACTTATAAAATCATTGATATTGGAATTCATCACAACCCTAGATAATGTATTTAGTTACAACACATACTTAGGATTACTAAAGAAATAAATAAACAAAAACATCATAAAACAATAAGAAAACTAAAAGTTAAAATAATAAAATAAAATGTTGGAATTATGAGATCCACTTTTAATATTTCAAATATAGAAATCTCAATTTATTATAATATAAAAATTATCAGTGTTATCCAATTAATTAAGTCAAATCAGCCATAAAGGCGGTGTTATTATTTGTCCATAAACCAGCCATATAGGCGGTATTCATCTGTCACCTAAAGACCAACCATTTAGGCGGTATCTAATTATGTCAAATAAGTAAAATCAGCCATATAGGCGGTATCAACATTAATCAATATTATTAAATTACAATTTCTATATTATAAAATAAGTGAGATTGATCTATCTTATCATATTAAAAGCTTCACCCTTTATTCCAGCAGAAAAAAGTTACCTACTCATGTTTGAATAAAATAGACAGAATTTTATTACTAAGAAAAAAAAATACAAGAAAGCTGAAAATAAACACACAAGACACTCTCTTCTAAGTTTTCCAGAGAAACCCCAGAAGAAAGCATGAAGAATTCCTCAAATTTGGCCTGCTATTTATAGGCATCAAAATCGTTCAGCGTCCCAACGCGCAGGTCTTATGCATCACGACGCGTGCTACAATTGAAGACGTGTGTCACTGTTGCAAACTTTCGGCTTATGATTGATTCGGTGTCGCGACGCGACAAGTCCTCAGCGTCACGACGCACACGTTATATTGGTTTGCCACATTTTGTTTCACCACGGGTCGCGATGCGCAGATGCTTTATGTCGCGACGTGCCATAAAGTAAAATTCCCATTTTTCCCTTATTTGTTCCAGAATTCATCGTTTTAGTCTCGAGTTAATTCCATAAAGTCCCAATATTATTTATATCTGTAAAATAACCAAAAACACATCAAAATGCTCACAAAACTCGAGAAACTTACAAAATATTAAGTAAAAGAGTCGATAAATAATGATATATTTTTCGCTTATCACACCCTCAAACCTAACATTTTTCTAGTCCTCGAGCAAAACAAACAAAACAAAATGAAATAAACAACTTAAAACTAAATTAACCTAGGAACTTTCGTAGGGATCACGGTTGCATTTAGCGTATGGAGCAAGCCTTTAAACCCAAAGTGTCCATAGTGGATGAGTTGTAGTCTCGTGAGGGTTTACAACGATGATACCCACAAACGTCAATCAAATGTACAATCAATCACACAAAACTAGTTAAAAGAAATTCTTATCCAAGTTAGCAATTGTTTTTTCTTTCTAAATTACCAAATAAGTAAATTCTCCGATTATTTTTACCATTCTCCATATACACAACTAACAGGGTATTAATCAATTCATTGTGCCCACAATATTCATAAGTGTAGTTGAAAAGAGAGTAATATTTTTGTCTTAAAGTTATATCAGAATTCACACCCTTTTGGCAATTGAAATTTTATTTAATTTTATTTATTATTATTATTTATTTTATTAATTTATTTTCTTTGAATAAAAATTTCATCGCTTTTAGGTGCTACTTCCAATAAATTAAAGCACTGAATATTACAAACTTTTCATAATCATGGACCCGGGTCTACTCGGACCCGGATCGTCCAGGTCCATGCAGATCCGGGCCGGGTTTGGGTCTCCTTGTCATGCCTATCTGAGAGTTCTATCAATTTCTGGGTCAAGCGGACTGATTTCAAAGCTAAAGCTTCTACTTCTTCTCATGTAGTGTCTGAAAACCTGAAACACAAGAAACAATAAAAATAAGTAAAAATCTTATACACAAGTAAAGTATCTAACTTCGAAAGATAAATAAGTCCCCGGCAACGGCGCCAAAAATTTGATCGGTGAAATCACACACGTTACGCAAGCGTACGTATCGTTCAAGTAGTATAAAATGTATCGATCCCATGAGGACTTATTACTTATGCTATTAATTATTAAAGCTAAATTTATACAAGTATCTAATTAAAATTGATTGTTTGTATGATGGTGATTTTATCTAAAAAAACAAATAAATAAAACAAAATAAAGGTAAATTCTAAAAATAATCAATAATATGAAACTATATAGGGTTGTGAATCCTTCCACTATTCTTCTACAGATGAAGTGATTATCTTATATTTGTGTAATATGTTGGTTTATTAACCTGGAACACAAAAATATGCAAAAGTCTTTGTCGATGGTCGAATACAAACACCCAAAGTAACCCAATTAACTATATGTCTATGTTAATTAAGAAACTCTGAATTCATTAAGATCAAGTTCCAATTATGGCTATCCACGCCCGATAGGTATATGTCTATCCTCGAAGGAAATCTCTAACGTGAGATCGTGAGCTATTGAGTCCAAGACTGAAACCTAAAATCTCTTCATCAAGTTCATTTTAAGTTTACTACATCAATCTTATTGGTAGCCAATCAACAAGAAGCATTAATATTAAGACTCAATAAATAAACCAAACCATCACACAAGACACAAGATAAATCAACTTATAAAATCATTGATATTGGAATTCATCATAACCCTAGATAATGTATTTAGTTACAACACATACCTAGGATTACTAAAGAAATAAATAAAACAAAACATCATAGAACAATAAGAAAACTAAAAGTTAAAACAATAAAATAAAATACGGGAGTTAGGGGATCCACTTTTAATATTTCAAATGTAGAAATCTCACTTTACTATAATATAAAAATTGTCAGTGTTATCCAATTAATTAAGTCAAACCAGCCATAAAGGCGGTGTTATTATTTATCCATAAACCAGCCATATATGTTGTATTTATATGTCACATAAAGACCGACCATATATGCGGTATCTAATTATGTCAAATAAGTAAAACCAGCCAGACAGTATGAACATTAATCAATATTATTAAATTACAATTTCTATATTATAAAATAAGTGAAATTGATCCACCTTATCATATTAAAAGTTTCACCATTTACTCCAACAGAAAAAAGTTACCTACTCATGTTTGAATAAAAACAGACAGAATTTTATTACTAAAATAAAAAAAATACAAGAAAGTTGAAAATAAACACATAAGACACTCTCTTCTAAGTTTTTCAGTGAAACCCATAAGAAAGCATGTAGAATTTCTCAAATTTGGCCTGCTATTTATAGGCATCAAAATCATATGGCGTCGCAACGCGTAAGTCTTCTGCGTCACGACGCGTGCTACAGTTGAAGACGCGTGTCACTGCTGCAAAGTTTTGGCGCATGATTGATTCGGCGTCGCGACACGCACGTTATACTGGTGTGGGAACACAGGAACTGGGCGACGCATGCTGTCCCAGGTTCGCGGCCCGGTCGGGAGTACGGAGTAGTCACGGGGGACTAAACCGGAGAATAATAGAGTCGCCACACCCGATGTGAACCGGGAAAATGAGATTTAAGGCCACACTCACCCCTCGCAAGGGAAGACCTCAAAAACCGTTGGGTTCGGAATGGTCCATTACTTACGCCACTTGTAATGAAAGGATTTATATAATAATTTAATCAGGCTTAAGTAACACTTATTTCTAAGAATATCATGCTTCTAAATCCACATACATACATCAACAAGTTCATCTAAATTTATATGTAACACATATTCGAATTTGCATACAGCCTATTTGCATGTAATCTATGTCTGCATACATAAGGATTATCATACGGCAATCATACAAGTTAATGAACGCATTGGTGGACACAGCAGCGCAAACAAATAGCATTCTTACTAGCATGCATATTAAGAAAAGATATTTAAGCGCATAACAGAAATAGACAACTAGAGAGGTAATACCAATGCATAACGTAAAAAATGGGGTAACTATGTGCTAAGATGGACATGTCGCAATGTGATGCAAGAGGATCTGTTTACCGTGGGCATTCATACAGCGTTCGTATACGCGTTCGAACGGTAAACAGAAGGTTCTCGTTCGAGTAGCGTTCGTAAACGCGTTCGAACGGAAATGAAACAGAATGCTCACGTTCGTATGGCGTTTGTGAACGCGTTCGAATAGAAATGAAACAGAATACTCGCGTTCGTATGGAGTTCGTGAACGCATTCGAATATAAATGGGACCTGATGCATGATAAGGCAAAATGCTTGCGCGTTCGAGTTGCGTTCGTAAACGCGTTCGAACGAGAACAGACCTGATGCATGAAATGGGACGCAATACATAAATGGCGAATAGTACAATGCGAGGCGCGGCAAAGTATCGTGGTAAAGGGCTTTAACCCCTCCCCATAGGAGATCTTTCATTCCACTTGCTAAGCCCATGCGCTCGATCGCATCATGCATGCAAACATAAAGACAATCATATCAAACTAAGTATGCCCGATTGAACACATCTTACATCCAACCGAACACACATCAACCGGCGCGGCAAAACATCGTGGTAAAGGGCTTTAACCCCTCCCCATAAGGGATCTTTCATTCCACTTACTAAGCCCATGCGCTCGATTGAATCATGCATGTCAAGAATTAAAAGCGATAACATCAAATTTGGTGTGTCCGATTGAACGTATCTTGCATTCAAAACCGAACACACATCAACCGGCACGCATAGCATCGTGGTAACGGGCTTTAAACCCCTCCCCATAGGGGATCTTTTATTCCATTTACTAAGCCCATGCGCTCGATTGAGTCATGCATACAAAGAATTAAACTCAATAATGTCAAACTTAGTATGCCCGATTGAACGTATCTTGCATTCAACCGAACACACATCAACCGGCGCGGCAAAGCATCATGGTAAAGGGCTTTAACCCCTCCCCATAGGGGATCTTTCATTCCACTCTAAGCCCATACGCTCGATTGAATCATGCATACATAAGCAACATGCAAAATTCAAATGACGAAAAGTAAATAAACCAAAGCAACACAAAACAAAAAGAGAGTGCCGTTTACTCAAGCGGTACGTGGAGTTGTGTCCCGAGTACAGATCATATTACCGTCCATTCGGAATCGGCTATGAAATATGTCCGGGTTTCCATCCGATATACCGCGAGAGTTGACACATCTCTCATTTTATTCCACAGCCACAATATACAACATCTCACAATCCATGCATATTCATCTATTCAAGGACCACAACATGCATTTCAACATGACAATCATGCAAGAAATATTTAATAAATAGTACAAAAAGCGAGTGTGAAAGATACCCTCAGGTCTCAACCTTTTTGCCAACTTTCAGGCTTGCGTTTCACGGACGTCGGAAGGGTACAGCTCCTCAACTTCTCCGGTTCATTGGTTTAGCGTCCGAGCTCACTGCTTTGCTGTTTTGCTTGCGGTTTGAACTCCGTTCTGCTACTGTTCGGCCCCTGTTTTGCTGCTCACTGTTCAGGTCACTTGTTTGACGTTTTAACGGACTGTTCCAAGTTGTGTGGGTTCTTAGTGCAGTAGTGTGTGATTATTTTAAGGATTATGAATGCAGTTTTTATGTTACTATTTTTAAGGTTTTTAGGGAATGTTTTAGAGGATTTTGCTACTGTTTGGGCGGAAAATGGGCTGCTGTTTGGGGGTACGTTAAGCGGCTGTTAGGAGCGTGTTTGGGCTGCCATTTGGGGTAGATTTTTTTTCGGTGATGTGTGGAGGCTTAAGGGGCTGCTATTTTCGGTTATGGAGTGGAGAAGATTTGTGAGGTTTACGGACGTGTATGGCTGATTGGTTTGTGAAGGTGCTTTTAATGTGAAGGCTTGGGGTTATTTTCTTTTCTCTTATGATTTGTGTGAGTTGTGTGTATATTATGTGTATGAGCTAGGGGTTGGAAATTCTTTGCTTCTTTATTTCTTGTGATGGGCGTGAACTAGGAGAGGAATGCCTTGGAGAGGTGTTGTTTATATAGAGAATGGCTAGGGCTTCACCTTGTCTCACAAGGAAGGGATTTGGCATTAAATGGAGGATTTGATTTGGTGTTGGACAAGGAAAGCAAGGATTTGATGGGGGACAAATTTGGTTTAGATTAGGAATACAATATTTTTAATTGGTTATGATTGATTTTAATTAGGCATGACATCGTTTTAATTTAGTATGTGATTGTGTTAGTTAGGAAGTTAATATATTTGATTTGTCTTAATTAGGTATGATTATATTTTATGTTTTGTTAATTGGTATGGTTAAATATTTTATTTATGTTTAATGTTTAATTTAATTAAATTGGGATGTGTTTTATGGGCTTTGGGGAGCTAATTGGGCTGAGGTGCGAGGCTAGCAGCAAAAATAAAAACACCGACGCCGTTCGAACGCCAATTTGAACGCTACACGAACGTCCGCAATCTGCCTAACATTCGAACGAAGTAACGAATGCAGCATTAACGAAGACAGTGAGCTTGTGAAATGAACTTGATGACGTACTTATTTCGAATTTACCCTTCC
Organism: Zanthoxylum bungeanum; assembly: GCA_019454045.1. Taxonomy (NCBI): domain Eukaryota; kingdom Viridiplantae; phylum Streptophyta; class Magnoliopsida; order Sapindales; family Rutaceae; genus Zanthoxylum; species Zanthoxylum bungeanum. The sequence goes on from SKCR01022889.1 coordinate 26,299, forward strand.
GACCTCCGTTTCCCGCAATATCCTTAGCTAAAAAGGTAGTGCCTCAAACTGAGACTCATCATCGGGTTTCACATGCGAAAATGCAATGCCTACAGTCGCCCCCACTTTGATGGGACTTGTGCAGTGTGTGACTTTGAACAATCCTATCAAAGTTATGCAATGCATTTCACTTACCTGGCTCGGCTGCTGCCTCGAGCTGAGTTGGTGCTGTAGCGGACCTCGATCCTGGGACGCGTCCCGATAATTGCAACCGACAACGGGAGTACCTCGACCCTGGGCACCTCGACCCAATACCGTTGACTATAGGGACCTCGCCCTCGAACTGATGATGTAGTGGGTACCTCGACCCTGGGCACCTCGACCCGGAACTACAACTGACAACGGGGGCACCTCGACCCTGGGCACCTCGACCCAACACCGCTGACTATAGGGACCTCGCCCTCGAACTGATGATGTAGTGGGTACCTCGACCCTGGGCACCTCGACCCGGAACTACAACTGACAATGGGGGCACCTCGACCCAACACCGCTGACTATAGGGACCTCGCCCTCGAACTGACATGATATGGGCTTCGCCCCCAAGCTGATATGGGCCTCGCCCCTTGGGACTCATCCCAAAACTGAAATTGTGCTGAAGCTGCTTGGCTCATTTCTGCCATTTTCTCCTTTCTTCGAACCTGCGAACACAAAACGAAAACAAACACGAAGAGAATGCAATGTTACGTGTATGCATGAATGATTTTTTTATTCCGTTGGGTTAGGTCTTCTTCTAATTCCCGTGGTGACCGCTCGGTCTTCTCTCCCTCAGGCAAAGTATTGCTTCAATCTGTCTACGTTGATCGGCTCGGTGAACTCGTTCCCCTCCAAGTCTGATAACTTCACTGCTCCATTTCCCATTACCTTCTGCACTATGTAAGGTCCTTCCCAATTTGGTCTGAATTTTCCTCTCGGATCTGTTGTCGACGGCCTCGACTGCTTAAGTACCAAATCACCCTTTCTGATCTTGGTATGACGCACTTTCTTGTTGAATGCTCGGGCTAGTCTCTTCTGATACAACTGCATGTGATACAAAGACTTCGTTCTCTTCTCATCCAATAGTGCTACTGATCAAACCTCTGTGTGGCCCAATCCTGTTCCGGTAATTCTGCCTCTGTCAATACCCTCATAGACTGTATCTCCACTTCTACCGGCAATACTGCTTCCATTCCATAGACCAAAGAGTAAGGTGTGGCCCCTGTTGCTGTTCTTACTGATGTTCTGTACCCCCACAGAGCATATGGTAGTTTCTCGGCCCAATCTCTGCAATTTTCTGTCATCTTGGCTAAAATTGTCTTTATAGTCTTGTTGGCTGCCTTAACTGCCTCATTTGCTGGCCTGTACGGTGATGACTTGTGGTGGCCTATCCCATATCTCTGTAACATTGCTTTCGTCTCTCCTTGAAACTGGACCCCGTTGTCTGTCACTACATGATGCGGCCATACCATACCGACAAATGAGGTTCCGAGCTATAAACTTTGCCATCTGTTTTGCTGTAACATTACAGAATGATTCGGCTTCCACCCACTTCGAGAAGTAATATACTGCCACTACTATGAAGCGATGCCCATTTGATGCATTCGGTCAAATTTCCCCAATCATATCAATCCCCCATGCTGAGAAAGGCCACGGCTCTGACAACCCGTACAATTCTGTATGTGGTAAGTGATTCAAATTACCATGTGCTTGACAGTCATGACAGTGCTTCACCATCTTTGCGCAATCTGTTTCCATGGTTGACCAATAAAAACCTTGTCTCACTATCTTGCGGGACAGATTCAACCCGTTCATGTGCGGACCACATACCCCGGTGTATTTCTTCCATTACATGCTGAGCTTCTTCTTTTCTCAAACACTTCAACTGGATACCATTTGCCTGCCTCTTGTACAGTTCCCCTTTCAAAATCACATACTGGGAAGCCAACTTCTGAATGGCTATTATGTCTTTTCTGACTGCCCCTTCCGGGAGTTCACCATGTTCCAGATACCTCTGAATGTCATAATACCAAGGTTTACCGTCGTCGACCTCAACTCCCAGAATTCTGTCTATCTCATAAACAGGTTTGCTCGCTGTTGTCAGTATCAACGGTCTCAGCACTAACTTTTCTGGATTTTCCCAAGTTGCTGCAAGTGTAGCCAATGCATCAGCCATCTGATTCTCTTCTCTCGGTAAGTGCTGAAACTTACACTCGGGGATAACCTGTGCCAACTTCTGAGGTGAAAAAAAAGGTAATGTTTCAACCGTTCTTCTTTCAATTCCCATTCTCCTCGCATCTGCTGGACTACCAACATAGAATCTCCATAGACTTCCACACTCCCGGCCTTCAAGGCTATCAATGCTGTCAACCCAAAAGCAAAAGCTGCTTCATACTCGGCCATGTTATTAGTCACTCTGAATGTCAACCTCTTGGCCAAAGGCAAAGTCTCCCCTTCGGGGGTCACTATCACGATTCCAATTCCAGCTCTCTTGTATTCACTGCTCCGTCGAAATACATCTTCCATCTCTGAACTGTTATTGCTTGGATCTCTTCATCTGGAAATTCAAACTTATACTGATCCCCCTCAATAGGTTGCAATTGCAGAAAACTCTGTACTGCTCGCCCTTTGATCACTTTGGAGGTGAGATATTCAATGTCAAACTCTGTCAGCAATACCAACCATCTGCCCAACTTTCCCACTAGTGAAGGCACCGAATGAAGATATTTCAGAGGATTTTCCTTGGCCACTATCTGGATCTTGTATGACTGGAAATAATGCCGCAATTTTCTGGAAGCCCATACCACTGCAAGACAGATCTTCTCAACTTCTTGATACCGAGCCTCATATGGGAGCATCTTCTTACTCAGTTAGTAAACTGCATGTTTTACCCCTGTCTCATCTGCCTGTACCATCATTGCCCCTAGTGCTTCTGATTCTATAGCCAAATACAATACCAAAGGTCTGCCCGATCTCGGAGGTTTCAATACATGAGGCTTTACCAAGTACTCTCTGATCTTGTCGAAGGCTATCTGACATTGTTCAATCCATCTCACTGGCTGATCTTTTCTCAACAGTTTGAAGATAGGCTCACATACTGATGTCAACTTGGCAATGAACCGACTGATATACTGAATCTTTCCCAAGAATGCTCTGACTTCTTTTCTGTCTTTGGTGCGGGCATTTCTGTGATTGCCTTGATCTTCTCGGAGTCTACCTCTATTCCGCCCATTCCTACTGTATGACCAAGCAATTTTCCTGATGTCACCCCAAACACACATTTCTTGGGATTAAGCCGCATGTTATATCTGTCAACTCTCTGAAGGAACCTTTCCAGTGCTCCAATATGCCTAACTCTCGTCTCTGATTTCACCATCATGTCATCCACATACACCTCAATCTCTTTGTGCATTAAGTCGTGGAAAAGTGTAGTGGCCATCCGCTGATAAGTAGCCCCTGCATTCTTAAGCCCAAACGGCATAACCTTGTAACAATAAGTACCCCACTCGGTAACAAATGCAGTCTTGTGTTTATCTTCCTCAGCAATGAGAACCTGATTGTAACCTGAAAACCCATCTGCAAATGAATACATAGCAGATAAAGCCGCGCTATCAACCAGAACATCTATATGCGGCAAAGGAAAATCATCTTTCGGACAAGCTTTGTTGAGATCTCTATAGTCTACACACATTCTGACATTCCCATCTTTCTTTGGTACCGGCACTATATTAGCCAACCACTCTGGATATTTTACTACTTCCAAGAACCTCACATCTATCTGTTTCTTAACTTCCTCTCTGACTTTCTCAGCCCATTCTGGTCTCATCCGTCGGAGTTTCTGTTTTTACTGGCCTCATATTCAGATAAGTTGGTATTGTGTGTTGGGCAATGTTTCTGTCTACCCCAGGCATATCCTCATAGGACCAAGCAAACACTTTGGCATATCTGACCAACACTTCTTCTAGTTTCTCCCTCTCTTCGGAGGTTACTTCACTTGAAATCAGAATTTCCTTGGGGTTCTCAAGTGTACCCAAGTTAAATGCAGTAGTTCTGGCCGAACTGATATCAAATATGCTTGATTCGTGCAGAGCAAATGGAAATGACTCAGGCAAGTAAGCAAAAGAAATGTCTTTATTATTGGATAATGCGGAAGTACATTCAAACAAATCAGGAAGGTAAATGTCTTCATCATCTATAGACACTTCTTCCTCTGCAATCAGGTCTTCCTCAGGCTTTTCATCCTCCCAAAGTCAGGCTCTCCAACTTCATCAATTCTTCTTCCCAGTTCTCTGCTTCCACAGCTTCTTTAATCAGCGGTTTCTCACCCAACAAATCCTGGAAGATCTCAAATCCAGGTACCACAATCCCATTAACTTCCACAGGTTCAGGCTCCCCTTGATATCCTGAAGCTTTCACACAAAATATTCCATCAGTTTCAGACCTTTTCTTGACCTTTGGCTTTTCTTCATCAGACTTATACCCCAAACCTTTCCGAGTGGTATGTCCTCTGAAATCTGGCAACTTTGAACCTTCACCCGGTTCAAACTTCATTTTCTCCATAATCCTAGCCACCCTATGATCCACCCACTCCTCAAAAGTAGCTGACACCTGAAACCTCGTGAAAGGTTGTATCTCCAAGGTAGCCACAGCATTATCTAACTCAGCCCGGATGGTAACAACTTCTCCCTCATACGGGAACTTGATCATCTGATGCAAAGTGGAAGGCACGCCCCCAAGTTTGTGAAACCAAGGCCTTCCCAACAATAAGGCAAAAGTGGCTGGGATGTCCAGCACTGTGAACTCAACCTCATCTTTAATCGGTCCTACCTTGACCATAGCCACAAAGGTACCCTCAACTCCCATTTTACTATCATCATAAGCCTTAATAGTCATACTGGAGGGGTCCAAGTCTGTTGCTTTCATACCCAATCTCGCCAGAATTTTCAGCGGGCACACATTGATGGACGAACCGTCATCCACCATCACACATGGAGTTTTCTTGCCCCTCACTTCGGCCCTGATAAATAGAGGCCTATTATGATTCCTCCCCTCCGGCGGGAGTTCATCCTCAGAAAAAGATATCTACAAAGCTTCTTTCTGAACTGACCCAACAAACATTGCAGGGTTGGCGTCTTCTGGTACCATAATTTTGCTCAAGGCCTCAACCATGGCCTGCCTATGCTCTCGAGAAGCACATAACAGTTCCCAGATACTCACTTGTGCTCTAGTCTTCCTCAACTACTTCAGCACTATATCTCCCTCAGTATTTTCTGTAGTCTCAACCACTTCCCTACCATCTGTAAAAACTTCTTTACCCTTTTCTGCCATATCATTGTAAAAGCGACCGCTACGCGTCATTCCCCTTACTTCTTCCTCATCACTGCTAGAGAAATCAAGCCAAAAGCTTTTCCCCTGCTCTGCCTCATCTTCATTAGTACTATCCCAGATTCCAAGGCAAAAGGCTTGAGGGTGGAAGGATTTTAGGACAAGGTCTTCTGGGAGGCCAGAATTGATCATATAGGCTGGTGGTGGTACGACACGGTAATTGGGTAAGGGGTTTCTGTGTGTGTCAGGCTGTTCTGTCTCTGGGTCAGGTATTTTCTTGGAGTCTATCAGGTCTTGGATTTCATGGCGGAGTCGGGCGCAATTGTCAGTGTCATGGCCCTTTTGTTGGTGAAAGTGACAGTAAAGGCTTAGGTTATAATGTGGTAGTGGTGGATTGGGTAATGGTTTGGCTTCTAGGGGTGACAGAAGTCCTTGTCTCTTCAAATTCTCCAATACCTTGGACAAGGGCCTACCCAAGTTGGAGAATCTCCGATTCCGGATAGCGGCAATCTCAGCAGAAACGGGCTTTGCTCCCGATGTTCCCCCAATGGGCCTCCTGTTCAGACCATAGAATTTTCTATTCTCGGCCTCTTCTTCCTCAATATCCATGATAGTTTCCCTCAACTGCCGAAAGTCTGCAGTCATGGAGGGTATCCTCCTCAACTTGCTGTAAATGGAGGGTTTGGTGCCCTTGATAATCATCTTAATCTGATCCTTCTCCGAAGGCCTAGTCTGCATCTTCAATAACTGACCCCTCCACCGGTCCACATAATCCTTAAAACTCTCCTCCGCTTTCTGCTTAACATTCTCCAGATCACGGAGTGACAGATCGATCTCTAAGTCAGTGACATACTGCTTCAGGAAAGCATCAGCCAACTCCCTCCAATCTTCCTTCACTTTCTTCTCCAAACTGTGGTACCACACACACGAGAGCTCTTCAAGCGACATCCCGAACATTTTCTGCACTTGGCGCTGAGATAAGCCAACTGAACTCATGACTGATACAAACTGTCGGAGATGCACCTTGGATCCCCATTCCCATTAAACTTAGCCATATCAGGCATCTTGAACTATGCCGGCAACTGTTCCTCGAAAGTCAGTGTGTCATAATCCAGCAAATCCTCATTCTTACCCCTCATCTTGCGGGTAACCGACTTAACCTGATCCCGAAGTTTCTGTAACTCTGCCTGAGACCCAGATACTCTGCCTGCTGCATACTCTGCCATATCATCATCAAAAGCGGGGGTATCATCCCCCAATCTGTTCAGAGATTCCTCTTGCCTCACATCCCTAGAATTAACCCCGGCACGAGACCCAGCTATACCAGCCAAAGCAGTAGTCAAAGCTTGCAACTGTTCAGTGATCTTGGCGAGACCGTTCTCTAACTGATCCATACGGGACACCTCATTATCGGATTCACTCATACTTGTTCTTTTAGTGAGTCTTGTCCCTTCTCTAACCCAAACGGTATCTATGATGTCTTTTTGAGACATAGATGGTGTTAACATGATATATATATGTATGAGGTGCATGAGATGCATGTAACATATATAACATACCAAATCAATTAAAACTCTCAAACAAATCGGCCCGTTATCATTTTAGAATCTTTCGGCTAATTGTCATAGGAGTGAACCCATCCCAGTTTAAATGGCCCAATGAGTTCACATTTCATGACAAAGTGCCCGACTAAATCCAAATGGTAACGTTCCGAACACAATCACAAAGTGGCCCATCAATCACTTAGAAGCCTTTGGCCCAATAGTCATGAAATACGTTCTTGTCCCAGTTTAAATGGCCCAACAAGCCCATATCCCATGACAAATGGTCCAAATGGATCCAAACGACGATGTTCCCAAACACAAGCATAGAAGAAAGATGATGCAAACATGACATAATAATTTCTACACAATGGCCCATCGACATTTCAGAAGCTTTGGGCCTAATAGTCATAAGGTACGAACTTGCCCCAGTTTAAATGGCCCAGCAAGCCCGCATTTCCGACAATAGTCCAACTGCATCCAAATGAGGATGGTCCACAAGCACATATTCAAGGAAATAATTGTTACTTTAGCCAACCCGGTCTATGGGTGGGTTAGCAAGAGCATAGACAAAGGCTCTCACCGGCGAAGGATGGCCCACAACTAGGTCTCCCCACTCAAGGGTTCGAGCAACCAAGTGAGCGCACCCTTTTTTATACACTAAGGTACGTGCCAATGAGCTATGGTGTGTGACGGACTGTCAAATGGATTTCCCATTGTAGATTCCCCAGAGGGAAGGTGGAGCGAGGCTCACTTAAATACCCAAGCCTCTTAGGCTCTTATCGCTTGTTGTCAGGAATAAACAACGAGTCCTCCAAATAAGTCCATCACAATAGGCTACGAGTAGATGGCTATCTAGGTGCCTTCACAGCTTTTCCTTCTAGAAAGGTAGTGAATGAAGGAAGACACCAAACCATTACCTAGCCTCAAAATGCCTTAGATTAAACCCTCACTTTATCCACTATAGACACGGTCAATTAAAACATAAATCCAAACATCACAAGTCAATATTTCGGGGCCGATTCTCTATCCCCAGTGGAGTCGCTAGACTGTGGGAACACAGGAACTGGGCGACGCATGCTGTCCCGGGCTCGCGGCCCGGTCAGGAGTACGGAGTAGTCACGGGGGACTAAACCGGAGAATAATGGAGTCGCCACCCAGTGTGAACCGGGAAAATGAGATTTAAGGCCGCACTCACCCCTCGCAAGGGAAGACCTCAAACCGTTGGGTTCAGAATGGTCCATTACTTATGCCACTTGTAATGAAAGGATTTATATAATAATTTAATCAGGCTTAAGTAACACTTATTTTTAAGAATATCATGCTTCTAAATCCACATACATACATCAACAAGTTCATCTAAATTTATATGTAACACATATTCGAATTTGCATACAGCCTATTTGCATGTAATCTATGTCTCAATTTGCATACATAAGGATTATCATACGGCAAGCATACAAGTTAATGAACGCATTGGTGGACACAGAAGCGCAAACAAATAGCATTCTTACTAGCATGCATATTAAGAAAAGATATTTAAGCGCATAACAGAAATAGACAATGACCGGCGTAAACACACACGTATAACGCAAGCGTACGTATCGTTCAAGTAGTATAAAAAGTATCGATCCCACGAGGACTTAATACTAAGTTATTAATTTTTGAGGTTAAATGATTACTAGTATCTAATAGGTTGTTTAATTGATTTGAAATAGCGACGATTCTAAATTTAAATACAATAAAATAAAATTGTTTGAAGGTAGATTTTAATAAAATTCAATATTAAAACTATCTAGGGTTGTGATTTATTCCAATATTATTTAAAGATAAAGTGGTTATTTTATAATTGGGTAATATATTGATTTATTAACCTGGAATACTAATTTATGTAAAAGCCTCTTTCGATGGTCAATTACAAATACCTAGTATAATCCAATTGAACCATATGTCTATGTCAACCAAATTACCTAGATTCATTATGATTAAGTTCCAATTATGGCTACCCCCGCCCGACAGGTATATTCCTATCCTGTAAGGAAATCTATTGAAAGGGTTATCTATCCTTTAGGAAGATCGTGGGCTATTGAATCTAAGGTCTTAAACTTAAAATCTCTATGTCTAGTTCATTTTAAGTTTGCCTAATCAATTTAATTAATGGCCAGTTAATTAAAGAGCATTAAGATTAAGACTCAATAAATAAATCTTTATATTACCCAAATTATAATCTAACCCTTATAAACCCGTGACATTGAATTTCATCACAACCCTAGATATTAACTTAGTTATGACACATAGCTAGGGCTGGTAAAAACTTGAAAATAAAAGACATAAACTGCTGAAAAGTAATTGCGGTAAAATAAATACTGAAAAGTAAAAATACAATAAAAATGAAATGCTAAGGTAAAAGGAATTACTTTTACTATTACTAATTTAGATATCTCCCAATAAAATAATATATAAACTTGTGATATTATTAAATCAACCGACCAATCTGGCGGTATCCTGATTAAGTCAAATTAAGTCCAACCAGCCATATAGGCGGTAATATTTGTCCATAATCCAGCCATAAAGGCGGTACCAAAATAAATTTACCAACCGACCAATCTGGCGGTATTCTTGATTAATCAGGTTCAAACCAACAGAAAATAAATTTACCAACCGACCAATATAGCGGTTTCCTTTATTAAGTCAAGTTTAAACCAGATTAATTGAATTGCCAATCGACCAATATAACGGTATCCTTTATTAATCAGTATTTTAATTTTAAATATATCATTTTTAAGGGAGATTAAACTAAATAGCAACAGTAAAAGAATTACCTTTCACCATAGCTGGGGAAATTACCTCCTCATGGTAAATAGTAAAAACTGTAAAAAATAAAGAAAGTAAACTATTATTATTACAAAAAGTAATTAAAATTAAATTACAAAAGTAAAAAATTAAAAACTAAAATTTTTTTTAGAGAGAGAAACTCTCTATACACGGAATTTGGAGAGAGAGAATAACAACTGAATTATGAAAATTCGCGCAATATTTATAGAAAAATTTTCCTTCAGCGTCGCGACGCTGGAATAGTAAGACGTGGCATGCTGAGAAGGCGACACGTGGCATGGCGGCTGACTGTTCACGCGACACGTGGCAAGGCGGCTAAGACTCAATTATTGTGATGACGTCATTGATGACGTCATGCTGACATGGCGCTGACGTGGCGATGACGTGGCGATGACGCGCGTTGCAATTGTCGGCACAATAAGATGGCGACACGTGTCATGCTGTAATTGGTTGATGCTGACGTGGCATGTTGACTTGGTTGACCTTCTGACGTGGCTGATGACGTGGCGTGACACATGGTGAAGTTGACTCGTTGACCGCTGACATGGCTGATGACGAGGCGACACGTGTCAAGTCTGAGTGTCGGCAGCATATGATGTTGACACGTGGCATAACGCATTTTAGCACATTGGATGTGATGGTGACACGTGGCACGGCGCATGTTAGCAAAGTCAAACTTCTCAAATTCTGACCAGTTGACCAGGCGCATGTTAGCAGATTCGGCGCATGTTGGGCGTCGCGACGCGGAAGGTCTTGGCGTCGAGACGCGGAAAAGACTAAAATATCCCTGTCGACGCATTTTTGTCCGGTTTTGCCCCAAATTGCCTCCAGTGCTATCCAAACTTTATTTATCTGCAAAATAACAACAAAACACATCAAAACGTTCATAAATCTCGAGAAACAATACAAAACATTAGGTCAAATGAGTGAGAAATAGTGATATAAATACCACTCATCAGACAACTAGAGAGGTAATACCAATGCATAACGTAAAAAATGGGGTAACTATGTGCTAAGATGGACATGTCGTAATGTGATGCAAGAGGATCTGTTTACCGTGGGCGTTCGTACAACGTTCGTATACGCGTTCGAACGGTAAACAGAAGGTTCTCGTTCGAGTAGCGTTCGTAAACGCGTTCGAACGGAAATGAAACAGAATGCTCACGTTCGTATGGCGTTTGTGAACGCGTTTGAATAGAAATGAAACAGAATACTCGCGTTCGTATGACATTCATGAACGCATTCGAACAGAAATGGGACCTGATGCATGATAAGGCAAAATGCTTGCGTGTTCGAGTTGCGTTCGTAAACGCGTTCGAACGAGAACAGACCTGATGCATGAAATGGGACGCAATACATAAATGGCGAATAGTACAATGTGAGGCGCGGCAAAGCATCATGGTAAAGGGCTTTAACCCCTCCCCATAGGGGATCTTTCATTCCACTTGCTAAGCCCATGCGCTCGATCGCATCATGCATGCAAACATAAAGACAATCATATCAAACTAAGTATGCCCGATTGAACACATCTTACATCCAACCGAACACACATCAACCGGCGCGGCAAAGCATCGTGGTAAAGGGCTTTAACCCCTCCCCATAGGGGATCTTTCATTCCACTTACTAAGCCCATACGCTCGATTGAATCATGCATGTCAAGAATTAAAAGCGATAACATCAAATTTGGTGTGTCCGATTGAACGTATCTTGCATTCAACCGAACACACATCAACCGGCACGGCATAGCATCGTGGTAACGGGCTTTAACCCCTCCCATCTTTCATTCCACTTACTAAGCCCATGCGCTCGATTGAGTCATGCATACAAAGAATTAAACTCAATAATGTCAAACTTAGTATGCCCGATTGAACGTATCTTGCATTCAACCGAACACACATCAACCGGCGCGGCAAAGCATCGTGGTAAATGGCTTTAAACCCCTCCCCATAGGGGATCTTTCATTCCACTTACTAAGCCCATGCGCTCGATTGAATCATGCATACATAAGCAACATGCAAAATTCAAATGACGAAAAGTAAATAAACCAAAGCAACACAAAACAAAAAGAGAGTGCCGTTTACTCAAGCGGTACGTGGAGTTGTGTCCCAAGTACAGATCATATTACCGTCCATTCGGAATCGGCTATGAAATTTATGTCCGGGTTTCCATCTGATATACCGCGAGAGTTGACACATCTCTCATTTTATTCCACAGCCACAACATACAACATCTCACAATCCATGCATATTCATCTACTCAAGGACCACAACATGCATTTCAACATGACAATCATGCAAGCAATATTTAATAAATAGTACAAAAAGCGAGTGTGAAAGATACCCTCAGGTCTAACCTTTTTGCCAACTTTCAGGCTTGCGTTTCACGTACGTCGGAATGGTACAGCTCCTCAACTTCTCCGGTTCATTGGTTTAGCGTCCTAGCTCACTGCTTTGCTGTTTTGCTTGCGGTTTGAACTCCGTTCTGCTACTGTTCGGCCCTTGTTTTGCTGCTCACTGTTCAGGTCACTTGTTTGACGTTTTAACGGACTGTTCCAAGTTTGTGTGGGTTCTTAGTGCAGTCTTGTGTGATTATTTTAAGGATTATGAATACAGTTTTTATGTTACTGTTTTTAAGGTTTTTAGGGAATGTTTTAAGAGGATTTTGCTACTGTTTGGGCGGAAAATGTGCTGCTGTTTGGGGGTACGTTAGCGGCTGTTAGGAGAGTGTTTGGGCTGCCATTTGGGGGTATATTTTTCGGTGATGTGTGGAGGCTTAGGGGGCTGCTATTTTTGGTTATGGAGTGGAGAAGATTTGTGAGGTTTACAGACATGTAGGGCTGATTGGTTTGTGAAGGTGCTTTTAATGTGAAGGCTTGGGGTTATTTTCTTTTCTCTTGTGATTTGTGTGAGTTGTGTGTATATTATGTGTATGAGCTAGGGGTTGGAAATTCTTTGCTTCTTTATTTCTTGTGATGGGCGTGAACTAGGAGAGGAATGCCTTGGAGAGGTGTTGTTTATATAGAGAATGGCTAGGGATTCACCTTGTCTCACAAGGAAGGGATTTGGCATTAAAGGGAGGATTTGATTTGGTGTTGGACAAGGAAAGCAAGGGATTTGATGGGGGACAAATTTGGTTTTGATTAGGAATACAATATTTTTAATTGGTTATGATTGATTTTAATTAGGCATGACATCTTTTTAATTTAGTATGTGATTTGTTTAGTTATGAAGTTAATATATTTGATTTGTCTTAATTAGGTATGATTATATTTTATGTTTTGTTTAATTGGTAAATGGTTTAAATATTTTATTTAATGTTTAATATTTAATTTAATTAAATTGGGATGTGTTTTATGGGCTTTGGGGAGCTAATTGGGCTAGGGTGCGAGGCTAGCAGCAAAACCAGAAACACCGACGCCGTTCGAACACCAATTCGAACGCTACATGAACGTCCGCAATCTGCCTGACGTTCGAACGAAGTAACGAACGCAGCACTAACGAAGACAGTGAGCTTGTGAAATGAACTTGATGATGTACTTATTTCGAATTTCCCCTTCCGACCTCCGTTTCCCGCAATATCCTTAGCTAAAAAGGTAGTGCCTCCAACTGAGACTCATCATCGAGTTTCACATGCGAAAATGCAATGCCTACAACTGGTTTGCCATATTTTGTTTTGCCACGGGTCGTGACGCACAGGTGCTTTGTGTCGCGACGTGCAGATGCTTTGTGTCGCGACGCGCCATAAAATAAAATTCTCATTTTGCCTTTGTTCCAGAATTCATCGTTTTAGTCCTGAGTTGATTCCATAAAGTTTCGATGTTATTTATATCTGTAAAATAACCACAAACACATCAAAATGCTCACAAGACTCGAGAAACTTATAAAATTTTAAGTAAAAATGGAGGTGAATAATTATATATTTTCCGCTTATCAGATGCCAAGCCGCCGGCCATCTGGTCAGGACCGGTCAGCGGGATTGCACCAATAGGTGTGCCAAACCACTCTCTATCCAAATGTGGCCGACGGTGGCCCTAAGGATGCCAGAAACGGCTGGAAAATGTAAGAGAACACGAATAACTTCTTGTTTCAATCTTGGATCATTGCTTTGATCCACGGGTCAAACCACCTATCAAATTGAAGCTCTTTGAACGTACTCTGAGGATGCGGTAATGGTTTTATCAATCGACTCTCAGTTTCACGCAAAATGAGGCAAAAATGAAACAATAATAGTGATACTCATTCGCACGGTTGGTCTTATTCGAATTTCGTCGATTCCTACGCGTTCGTGGGAGTGTTAGAAGTTCGCCAGTACCTTTGGAATTTGATTTGACTATGATCATGAGTGTTCACGAGACCAGGTAAATATTTCATACGATGAATATTTGATATATGGTTGTTTATTTGCATGTTTGTTTTATAGGAGATTTGTGTGTGTGTGTGTGTATATATATGTATCTATATAGAGATATGTGTTGGGGTTTTGAACGAAGGCGTAGCGCAAGCGCGGTTTGGGCGAAATCATAAGTATTAGCGATGTAAGTCTCAGGTTAAAACCAAATACACCTACCCTGATTTGGATTCCTATAGACACATAGTCATACTACCAATGAGATTCCGAGGGGTCTATCCTGAGCGAAGCTGTTCCCGGTCCAACGGCTAACAGAACCTCATATCACACCTGCATAAGTATCCAATACTTAAATATATGAGAATTATGCCGTTACGCTTCCATAACACGCACAAGTGCAATACTAGTGTATTCCACATTATCGATGTCCAGTCTCAATAATACTACAACTATGGATATTTAATGATTAAACCTTTCATGGATTAATATTGTCACATATCTTATTAATCCGGTACTAATCATGGGGACTTTTATCATTTATATATCCAAGTAATCCAATTACAAATGATAAAAGAGCAATTTCCTTTGTCACATAGTTAATTTGTACAAAGAACACCATGTCGTTTACAAATAGTGATGATATGGGTCATAATTGTCCAAAAATCTCCCACTTGGCCTATAGCCAATCACTCAAGTGTCCAACACCTGAACTATGTACGGGTCGCTCATACTTTTGCTGAGATATGGCTTTCGTCAGCATATCTACAAGGTTATCATCTGATGCGATTTATTCGATCATCACATCGCCACGATGTATGATTTCACAAATCAGATAAAACTGTCAAAGTACATACTTGGATCAATGATGAGACCGTAATTCTTTAGCCTGTGTTGTACCCCAGCTCAGCTGCTAACAGAACTACTCCTAATCCAATTAGGAGTTTTTAGATCCAAAATGCTTCTTCTGATGCCTTAGCCGCAGTAATATATTCCGCTTTTGTTGTTGAATCGTCAACAATATCTTACTAGGAAGATTTCCAGCTCATTGTTCCGTTGTTCAAACAAATAGGTACCCTTATTGCGACTTACAGTCGTCTTTATCGGTTTGGAAACTTGCATCAGTGATCCCAGTCACCTCAAGTTCTCCATCTCCATAAATTAAGAAAGCATCCTTAGTTCGTCTAAGATACTCAAGGATATTCTCAACATCAATCCAGTGACCATCACATGGATCGGCCTGATTGTGACTTCAGATGCTCAAAACATATGAGACACTAGGTTGCGTACATGTCTTTCAATGTACGAGTTCTCGGAGAGTGCCAACAACTTTTAGATATATCCCAGTAGATCCTTATTCCTAGAACAAAGGTTGCATCTCCCAAGTATTCCATGGAGAATTTTTAATGAAATCCAAGCTTTTACCGATTTTAGTATGATAATGTCATTGCTAAGAAGCAATACATCATCAACGTATAGGACAATCATTGTCAGTGCGCTCTCACTAACCTTCTTATATACACCAGAATCAACTTCGTTTTGAATGAAACCATATACCATTATGATCTCATCAAAATGTTGGTTCCAAGAACGCAATGCTTGCTTCAATCCATAAATGGATCGATTTAACTTGCAAACCTAATTTGAATGTTTTGGCACGACAAAACCGTCAGGCTGTTGTATAAAACATCCTCCAAAAGGTTTTCATTAAGGAAAGCGGTTTTGATGTCCATTTGCCATATTTCATAATCGAAATATGTAGCAATAGCAAGCATTATCCAAATGGATTTAATCATGGCAATATGTGAAAAAGTTTCATCGTAATCGACACCATGTCATTGACGATACACTTTCGCTACAAGCCTAGCTTTGTACGTTTGTATGTTGCCATCCATGTCGGTCTTATTCTTGAAGACTCATTTACAACCAATATGCTTTACGCCTTCTGGTTCAACAACCAATGTCCAAACTTGGTTGGTATACATGGAATCAATTTCGGACTTCATGGCACTTTGCCATAAATGGAGTCGATACCTCGTATCACTTCCTTATACGTAGCCGGTTCATTATCCTCAATAAGACTAATGTCTACATGAGGTGAGATCGGAAACCCATACCTCTTAGTTTGTTTTCTGAATCTCTCCGACCTACGCGATTCTTGTGTGTTAGAAGATTGTGGAACAGTCTCATCCCTGATGAACTGTTCATGTTCAGTTAAGGGATCAGTGCCAGGAACAGTATCACTCCGATTTTCATCGAGTTCTTCTTTCCTCCCACTTGCCACTGTATATAGGAATTCCTTTTCAAGGAAAACCGCATGGAGAGCAATAAATTTCTTTGTTATCTTGTGAGTTGTGGAATTGGTTTCCCTAAGATAACAATTACAAATGGGCACTTGTCCGATTTGGGTTCTAGTTTGGTACCATCCAAACATATGCCCAGCATTCCCAAATCTTCAGGAATGAGAAACCTGATTTCTTTCATGTCCATATTTCATATGGGGTCTGTCCAATAGACTTTCTCGGAACCTTATTCAAAATAAGTATAGCACTGTTCAATTTGTATCCCCTGAAGGAAATTGATAGCTTCGTGCGACTCATTATTGACCTTACCATGTCTAACAAAGTTTGGTTTCTCCGTTCGGACACACCACTTAATTGAGGTGTTCCGGGAGGAGTCCACTGTGAAAGAATACCATACTCTTTCGAGTAATCGAGAAACTCATTGTTCAAGTACTTTCCACCACGGTCCAACCGTGATGTTTTAATACTTTTTCCCGTCTATTTTTCTACTTCGTGTCGAAACTCTTTGAATATTTCAAAAGTTTCTGACTCGTGTTTCATAAGATACACATAACCATAACGCGATGCAACATCCGTATAGGTTATGAAGTATTCTTATCCACCTCTAGCCTAGCTAGACATGGGCCCACTTATGTCACTATGAACGAGGGCTAACAACTCGATGGCATGTACACCTTTACTGCTAAAAGGCGTTTTAAGCACTTTGCCTAATAAACAAGACTCACAGACATCATATGATTTAGGATCAAATATGTCCTAGTATCCATTCTTCCAAAGAGTAGATATATGATTCTTCTTAATGTGTCCCAGACAACAATGCCAAAAATAAGTCTCATCTGATTAACTCAGTTTGAGCCTTTTATTTGTTATGTTATATGTTTGAGATTTGTTTATATTCAAAATATAAATACTGTTATTCACATCTAATGTGTATATCTCAATATCTTCTTTATAAACAAAACACCCAATGTTCTAGAACATAAAGGTATACCCGCAACATGTTAAACTAGATATAGAAATAATGTTTCTAGTCAAACTAGGTATATTATAACAGTTTCCTAATTTAAGTACATGCCCAAATGGTAGTTCCAAAACTTAAGTTCTCATGGCCAAAACAGCGACTCTCGTCCTATTTCTGACTCGCAGGTCGATCTCATCTGAAGCCAGTCTCTTGCTAGTCAGCAGATCCCGCACATCAGTACGTATGTATGTACCACATCCAGTATCAAAATCCAATTTTAAAACTAGTAATGGACACGTTTATAACAAACATAACTGAAGTCGGAGCCTTGGCCGTCTTCACATCTTTCATGTCTGCCTTGTCCATATGGCAGTCACGCTTCCAGTGACCCATTTTGCCACAGTTTAGGCAGACATCTTGGGATATGTCATTTGTCTTCCCAGAAGACTGTGATGATTTTTCCTTTGCCCTTTTTCTTCACACCTTATAAGCCTTCGACCAAGCCTTGGCCTTCTGGGATGTCGAAGTAAGATGCGACTTGCGCTTCTTGCCCTTTTGGAAGCTCTGGATGAACCCGCCCCCAGCATTCATGCAGAAATTGTAAGATCAAATCTATGGAAGTCTCGACCTCGTAGGTAATGCCCAGTTAACCTAGCTGTTCGATGTCAGTAATCATCTGCGACACCTAGTGCTCGACAGATGTACCCTCTGACATACCGAGCGAAAGAGCTTCTTTTGCAATTCGTACTTCCAAGATCTAAGGTTAGATATATGAAGATCATTTAATTTCAACATCATGGTATAAAGATCTAATCCTTAGTTCTGACGATGAAATTAATGAGTCATTGCGACAAGCATAACAGATTGAGCACTAAAGTTATCATCACAATGAGTCTTCTAAAGCTCATGCTCTACTATTTGCTCAACTCCGGGCTCAGGCCCGAGAGGTTTCTCTATGACAAATAGTAACTTCTCAGCTCCCAGGACTATCTTGAGGTTCATTTCCTAATCCTGAAAATTTACGCCGTTAAATACATTTTCACCCAGGATGATGTCTTTTAACGCTAGTCTTTCCAGCCATCTCGATTGCAATAGTCCAACTATCCAATCAACGATTTTGGGTACACTCAAAATATAATGGTTACTATAGTCCAACTATATGACCAACTACAAGTGGAGAAGTGTTTAATACAGTCTAACTGTTCAAAGAAATCAATATTAAATATTAGTTCAACTAATATATTTATAACAATGATAAATTAAAATAAAAGATCGTGTATTGGCAAGTATCTAAACGAAATTTTAAATTTAATACTAGCCTCCCACTATTTTTCGGCGAGCCTCTAACCCTCTGTGGAGTACTCGGGAAACCCAGTTTCCAGTTAAATAACACACAACCTTGATTTTGGCCAACAAGCTGTATGAAACTTAACTAGGTAGATCTCTAAGATCAATTAGATCCCATCTAATTCCTAGATCCGGTAGGTGGACCTCCAAGTCCGAAACACATATCCAATATATGTAAATATATCCAATATATTTCATAACCTTTTTCCTCTGAATCAACTAAGCCTTGGCTTTGACTCAACAAGCTTAATGATTCCAGTTAAGCGGGACCCATTGACAGTGGGATAGCTTCGTAATCCACGTCGATGAACTAGAAGTGACCTTGACTTTGGCCAACAAGTCACAACCGCCCAAGACATGCGATATAGAACAAAACTTTTGTGGTTCAAACACATCCGCGATGGACAATGGTCTTGACTTTGGCCAACAAACCAATGCCAATCTTAGATCTTGAGAGAGAACCACTCAATGGAAGGAAAACACTTAATATTTGAATGAGGGTTTTTCGCGTAAATTGGCAAAAAATTTATTATCTTTAATTAGGTCTCATCATACACCCTTAAGCATGCATTCTAAAAGCATTATAAGGCGCGAAATAAATTAATAATGATATGCAGATGGATATATAACAAACTTATTCCTAGAACAAATCTCTCTATTTCCTCTCTCCCGCTAGCACTATTCATACTTCTACCCAATTACATAATACTAAAAGAAACCTCATTAACATTGAGGGGAATTGGTGAGAAGAGAAATACAAAGAGAATATAGATAATAGGCTGGACACGCAGGTCAAATTTAAATAAATTATAAATTTATTACAACAATTTCCAAAATTGCCTCCACCCTTCTATTATTCATCTGATATACATTATTCATACAAATACATCCAAGTATTCACACAAAGCATGTTATTCAATCAATTTAATCCAATTAATTAATCTTTGAATTAATGACAATCCAATGTTCAAACAACGATTTGATTTGCGCGAGTCCAACTCATTAAGAATAAATACTCAAAGTACGTATTCTTGAATTATATCGAACTATAATTTTAAATCCAATTTAATTTGTATTCAATACTAATTCTAATTTAATTCCAAATTAAATAATTACACTTATTTATATGCCTTTTAGACTTAGATTCTAAATCCAATCTTAATGGGTCTCAAAGGCCAATATCCAATGTCAATTTAATTAAAGTCTAATGGGCTTTTAATTAATTCTTAAGGCATGGGCTTTGGCCAATATGGATCAAACCCAAATGCCAAAGTCCAATTTAGGAATCACCATTTGCCATAAAATCAATTTAGGCCCAATTAAATATTTAAAGGCCCAATTATTATATTGGACTTTATGGAATGATTTTAAGCCCAATATGGATCAAATCCAATTGTCCTAAACCAAGCTTGGCCCAACCAAGCCCATTAAGCCCAAATACAACAATATTAGCCCAATCCGATTTAAAGACTAATTTTAATTAATATAACATTCCAAATATCACATTAATTATAATTAAAGTGTAATTGTCCATAATTAATTAATTAAACTAATATTTCCAAAACATCAATTAAACTAATTAATCATGTTTTATCATGTAATTTATGTCCAACACAAATTGAAGCAAAATCAATTTATACATGCTTCTAGTGTTCACGGCAATATGGCATAAAATAGCAATCAATTTGATTTCAATATAATTAAATCAACAATCAATTTATCTCATGCTTTAAACACATCCAATGGTCTAATTAACAAAAAATCACCATGAACACTCATAGGGTACAATTCAGCCAAGGTGGGAAATTAAGGATTTTTAATCTAATCAATTTTTCTCAATTCCTTAGATGTACAAATCCAATTCAACATCATCCAACCATAACCAAACAACCAATTTAGGCAAATCATGCTCCAAACACAAAATCCCCAAATTAAAGTCATGAACCCTAGATTTTCAAATCAAACTTAGGATGGCTCTGATACTATTGTTAGTGTTCCTAGAACATGTCAAGGATCTCTAAGATGATTTTGTGTGTGAATAATTAAAAATAAGATTACGGAATAAACTTACTTTGATTGGTTTGGATGATGGATTTCAAAACTTTTGATGTTTGTGAAGAGCTCCAAGTTTTTCTTTGTGTTCCAAACTCAAGGGATTGGTTTCCCTATCACCTTATTTGCTCTTTGAAGTGCTAGCTCAAAGGAAATTTTGCAACAAAACTTCAATGGGGAGAGGAGAAGCTCACGGGAATGAGCTTGGAGAATAAAGAAAGTGTGCTGTGAATAGTAACTAGTACCACTTCCAAAGTTGACTTGCCTTTAAATATTGAGTTTGTGTGTTGGACTTGGTTTGAGTGTTTTAAAAGCAATCTAAACTTTACTCAACCATTAACAACTTCTATCAAGTGTCAAACATCTTGATGTAAGTCAAGTGGGTCCCACCACTTTTAAATTCCAAATTTAAGTCGGCTAATCCAAACGCAACTTCGCTCGGGCCCGTGTTCGTTTAATTTCGAACTAAACGAATTTACCGTTGCGATGTTATTAAATCCAATTTAATTAAATAATAATGTCTCGTAAAATTATTACGAAAGTTGCTTACGAATTAATTCTAAATTAATTCGTTCGCCCGAATTAAAATCCAATTCTAATTCCGCTTTGAAATCTAATTTCAATTAATATATCTAATATATTATTTAATCGATTAATTCCAAATTAATCGCGTTCTCTCTTCTAATCGAATTTTATCCAAGATAAATTCTTACCGCAATTAATCCTAGATTAATTTTCTCTCTCTCTCATAATTAATCCTAGATTAATTCTGTTCGAGTCAAATGTCATCGGTGAATCTTTGGGAAGCGACCAATGAGATCCCTGGATATATTGGCAGTAAATTCGGTTGTCGGACTATCCGAACACGTGCGTACCTCGTACCACGTTCTTACCGATTTACAAGACATGGTTGGCTTCTAGCAAAGCACCGTGCCTACCCAATTCTCCAGAATTATTTTTTTAAGGAATACATAATCTTTATCAGGCATAATATACAAAGTATTGCGTATTGTGATCCAGTATCGGATGTCACATGCTAGGCCTGGGACTGGAATTGTGTCTACCCCGTACGAATCATATATCAGATCACAAGCAACTAGTCTCTGTAATCGGATAATCATGACATTGTCATATTATCCCGATAGCTGTATCATTTAAGAGTATCAGTTCTGTATCCTTGCGTGATCATCATCTTCATATGACTGAAGTGATACTTCCATCTTGACATCACACCCAATACACTACGATTCTCAATAAACCCAAAAGAGGCGTACACAGAACCTGTTAAAGCCCCGAACGACCAAAACCAAAGCGTACTGATTGTCGCAAGTATTAGCGATGCAAGTCTCAGGTTAAGACCAAATACACCTACCCTGATTCGGATTCCCATAGACACATAGTCATACTACCAATGAGATTCCTAGGGGTCTATCCAGAGCGAAGCTATTCCCGGTCCAACGGCTAACAGAACCTCCTATCACACTTGCATAAGTGTCCAATACTTAAATATATGAGAATTATGTCGTTACGCTTCCATAGCGTGCATAAGTGCAATACTAGTCTATTCCGCATTATCGATGTCCAGTCTCGATAATACTATGAATAAGGATATTTAATAATTAAACCTTTCATGGATTAATACTGTCTCGTATCTTATTAATCTGGTACTAATCATATGGACTTTTATCATTTATATATCCAAGTAATCCAATTACAAATGATAAAAAAGCAATTTCCTTTGTCACATAGTTAATTTGTACAAAGAACACCATGTCTTTTACAAATAGTGATGTTATGGGTCATAATTGTCCAACAATAAATACATATGAAACGTCGCGAAACTTTTACGAAAAACGTTTTTTCGCAAAATGGTCTAAAACACGTTTTTGACCGAACCGACCACCCGACACTTATGAGGACTGCCCAGGTCAGCCCCAATAGTGCTAGGGCAGTTCATGGGATGCCCGAACAGTGATGAACTCACTGTTTGGACAGTCTTCACCCGGTTGGCTCAAAAGTCACCCGGTAACGCCGTTTTTGGCCGTTTTCACTTATTTCAACTCCGAAACACTTTCCGACAATTGTTCCAACTCCCAAAACACATCCAATACATTCATAAGACATCAAATTCATCATCAAAACATAACTAACTTCAGTTCTGATCCAGAACAGAAAATCATCAAATTTCATGCTTTAAATCCAATTTTTTTTAACATTAATCAAATTAATCTCAACACCAATTAAAGTCACCACATATGAACAACCCAAGAACAATTTTAGGTGCCACAAGTGTGGTCATAACACTCTAGAATTGCAACTCATCATCAAATGATCAATTTGAACAATAATTACATTAATATTGTCCAAATCACTTCACACATGCATTATTAGCTTCCAATACATCCACAAAAACCAAAAACCCAATTTTTCACAAACAAATGAACCCTAGAACATTTCTAGTAATTCAAGAAAACATGAAACAAATTTCTAAGCTTAGGGTTTTAAAAGATTACCTCTAATCCATTGTTTTCCCAAGTCTTTCCTTGAATTTCCTTTATTTTCTTCATGATTTGTCCAAAGCAAATCCTAGGGATTTTGTTTCTACAAGTTTCGGCCATGGTTTGTTCAAGAAGGAAAATGAAAATTTTTTGCCTTAAAAAATTATAAGTGACCGACTTTGGAAGGGTATAAAGGTCATTTTGGCATTTTTTAATTTCATTAAATCAAATAATTAATATTAAGCTTTTGGTGGCCAATCAAATTTACACACCTTTAGCTTAATAAATTCATGTCATGTGTTCAAATAATAATTGGACAAATTTCATAACAATTATGAAAAAAGTTTATTAATTAATCATTTAAATATTTAACAATTAAATATCCAAATAATTAATTAATATAATTATTATTATATATGTATTTTTATTTACAATAAATAACAAATACATATATTTATGGCATGTGTCAAAATCTCATTTGACGAATAATTAATGTGTATCTAATCGTATTATGTATCAAATACAAATACACAATAATTATTAAATGACAAAAACCCATAATGCATGTGTTATCGTTTAACCGATTAAACGATTCGAATTAACTCACTTAATCCGATGAAGTATTATGAATAATCAGTATTATTCATATCGCGTTGCCCAAGTGCTCAACGAGTACACTTCATATTGTGGGACTCTCTAAGTTTAGGTTTAACCGTCACGAAATCCAATTTCGTGTCCATAATCCACCCACTCATGGATTATGACGACCACGTATAATCTCGCTAAACTATGCAAGCCGAGGTCATTGCATACGTATAATCCCTATGTCACAGGCTATCCATATTATACATGGGATATAGATGAGAACGTCAAATTCATTCGGTATAATATAGTCGACTTTCAATTTACGATCTCTAAATAACACTTAGAACTGATTTCCGAAGTTATACCACAGCCATGGATTTACTAGATCGTAAACACGTGCGGATGCCTATGCCCTGTACACAAGACTGACGGATCTTGTCTTGATACGCACTGGATATCATGAGCATCAGTCCACACCCAACGAACAGGCAGAGGTCTGATCATGAATAGATCGGTGACGTGACTGCCATCAAAGTGTGGAGGATAACTCATATATCCCATTGTGGTATCTCAAGTCGAATGACCATTATGCTCGCTCAACTCGAGAAGATTCATATTGACGTTGGTGTACCATCTATTAGGAAATCTTCATTGAGTCATTCAGTGTCTTATCAAATAAACACATACATGTCTATACGAGTCTCCCGAGACTCATGGTTCACTAGGATAAACCATCAGACCAAGTCACGATATACGACATGTACTGGTCTCAAAGGATTTTACTAACGACCCGTGTTAGTAAATCTTGACCAGGAACTTTATTTAAGGATATACATCTTATAGTGTGCTTCCCAATGTCAATTACAAACTACGTTGTAACTGCGCACTATATTGTAAATCCTAGGGTCTTTGTCTAATATACACGTATCACTAAACCAGATTTAGTTTCGATCTAATCATAATCAGATATCTATTCGTAATTAGATCGAATAGGTGTATAAAAGACAAGGGTGCTACCATTAAATTAGTAATATTATGGAAAATAAAATTGCTCGTATTTATGAATCGGACATAAATACGATCCAGATTGGCACTCCGAGCACCAACCCTAACAATATGTTGGTGTGACCTACTTTTGAACATGTATACGATATATTGTTATCGCTTTGTGACTTGTGGGTACTTGCCAATGGATGATGAATTTGAAATGTGTTGTGTGATATGTCTGACTTGTGAGTGGATATTTGTTTTATATTTTTATTTTACGATAAAGTATTTTGGATAAGAATGATTCTAGATAATTCGTTTCACGTGATATGAGATTTTCGATTAAATGATATATGATACGTTTCCGTCACGGTTTCAATGTGATGATTATGTTTAAGTTTTTTAAAACCTTCGTGGTGGCTGTATATGGTATTGTCCAACTACACTGGACCGACCCACTACTCTATCGACATGGTTCGGACAATGTCCGGTCTGTATGCACGACCTAGGCATTGGACGCCTGATATGATGATAGTGGTTTTGGAATTTGATTTCGTTTATAGAGATTAGTTTTACGATAAATTTTAGATACCTTTGTTTTTTTTAGTTTTCTGAAAAGTAATTTAAGAAGTTTGTTTTTCTAAAGATTCACTTTTAAAAGAGATTTATTTGAGGCGTATTGGATTTCACTATAATTAGATATGAGCTTTTGATGAGATATGATATGATATATTTTCGCCACGATGCTCGTACTATATTTTATTTGTTTTAATGATTTGAACCACTGTAGTGTATATATAGGGTTCTGCCCATTTGATGGGCCGACCCGTCAGACAGGACGAGCGACTCGGACATTGGACGCATGATTAGTTTTTATTGTATTTTCCAAAGATTGGTTTTATAGTGTAATTTTCAAGAAAGAAGAGTTTAAAGCAGTTTTTTTTTTTTTTTTTTATTTCTGATGATGGATGATTTTGATTATATGGAGTTTGTATTATGTTTTTTTATTATGATGATTGGTGAGATTGATCTTGTAGTATTTGTATTGGTAATGTGTGTGATATCAGTTTGATTGGTGATTTGGCTCGTGTCATAGTATTTTGGTTAAGGTATCCGTTTAGATATAATTCATCTCATACATATTCTAAAATAGGTAATGAGTCTCTTACGAGCTTCGTTTGATCGTGTCGATATACGATTTTATAAGTATGTTTTGGATGTTTTTCTCATTCATTTATATATATATATATATATATATATATATTTATATATATATTATATTATATATAATCAATTTTCTATTGTCGATTATGCTGTGATTGTTACGTAGAAGATTTGGAAACTTGTACAAGGTACATTTCAGAGTATGTATATGTAATTTGGATGTGGATCGTTCGAAATGTTATTCGTATAAAGGATTAATGCTCGATTTGTTAGTAAAGAAAATTTTAAACTTTCCGATGTTATGATTTTTCAAATATTTTGGGATATTATTGTTTTGTTTAAAGTTTTGGAAATGTATCAAGTAAGCCTTATGAACTCGGTTTCTTGATTGATATATATATATGTATTTTCGAAAGAGTTTGCATGTGGGGAGTGTAAAAAATAGTACCGAGTTTGAAAGATTTTCTATGTAAGTATAATTACAGTATTTCTTTGAAGTATTTAATTTGCTTGTTCGAACCATTTTTCGATGACTAAACAATCATAGATTTTCACATTTTCAGCATAACGATATTGAAGGCATTTTAACAAATATACATATATTTACATATATGACTACACATATAATATTTCCAAGATTTATTCTTATTTGTATATGGCATGGGTGTGGTTACTTACTGAGTTTTATAATTTACACCACAATAATTTTCTAGTTTTACAGGTTAGCAACTAGGTCGATCTGCCACACAAGTTTTTGGAAAGTCATGCTCAAGACGACGGATCACCTAAGCTATAATAAACCACTTCAGAGTCCTGGAAAATATAATAGAAGTCTAGAAACTAAGTTGTTTATATTTATGCTTGAATCATTCTGAGCAAGTTATTGTGTGTATGTAAATATAAGTTTTGAGTTGTATGTATAATTATGGGCACGAAACCCATAAAATATTGATAACGAGCATTTGGTGTGTCTTGAGTATGGACCTAAGGTCCTCATGCATATTTTATGTTCATTACAGGTCATATTATGGTGTTGGTCTGTGTTCCAAATTGTATGATTTTTAGCAGACATCATGCCAAAATTTTAGTAGCTTCTGACTAAATTTTAGCAGTTTCAAAGGCTTATGGTAATTCCAGATAGTCAAATTTTAGGGTGCGTCATGTCCGTTTTTCGTTAGAATTGAGGCTCATAGAGATGGGTTATTCTTGCTCCTGCCGGTAGCATCTTGCCTCTAGCAGGATGTTACTGTTGGCGTTTTAGTGGCGGAAACACGATTTTAGGCAAAAAATAGTTTTTAAACATTTTAAAATTTTCCGAACGAATTATGCGATATCCAATACCTTTAATTAGATTGTATTTCACCTAAACATATTATTTGTTAACAACTTAATAATATAAACTAATCACAAAAGAGCATCAAATATTTTACGAAAACCCTTTTCTGAATAAATACTATGAAAAATAAGTAACCATTCAAATCAATCAACCGACCATCGACCTGGTCACTTGGGTAGTAACCGGTCATCCCCTGAACTGTCCAAACAGTGAACAGTCCAAACAGTGAACAATTCACAGTTTGGGTAGCCCTTATACAGTAAGCTTTTTCCTTGCGTAGTTTTGCCATTTTCATGAATTTTCGACTCAGAATATTTTTCGGTATTTATTTAACACCCAATACACATCCAAACATCATATTTTTACTCAAAAAATATTTTATTTTCCAGATATGATCTAGAAGATAAATCAACCTATTTTCCATTCAAAATTCCAATTTATAATAAAATTAATAAAATTAATCTACACTATTTTAAAGTCACCACATATGAAATCTCAAGAATAATTCTAAACATCATAAGAGTGGTTACAACACTCTAGAATGTCAATATTTCTTTTTGAATCTAGTTACTTTAATTAAAATAAAAATCACACATGTTAATAAATGAAAAACAAGGTTATTATCAAATCCAACAACACCAAGTATATTATTCATAAATATATTTTGGAAACATGCAATATATATCTAATACATATTAGCATGCATATGAAAAATAATTTCTCAAGACTAGAAGCAAGTGTATTACCTTAATCAAATTAAGCTCTTGAATTTGCTTCAAAGTCTCCAAATCTTTCTCCTTTGGTGTTATTTCCTTTGACACTAACCCTAATTTTTTTTCTTTTTTTCTCGATATTTTGAGAAATGGCTAACCAAAAAAATGAAATATTTTTCCATTTTATTCTCCATGGCCGAATTATAGGGGGCTAAAATGTCATTTCCATGCTCAAAACTTGGTCCAAAATTAATCACATATTAATTTAATTAAAATATATTTAATTTATTTGTTTCCAAGTTAATGGAATTCAAGTGTCAAAACCATATGGTTTAGCTAATCACAATTGGCCAATTGATGAAGAATATTCCAATAATATTCTTTCATCTAGAAACTCAAATATAGATTGACAATTAATTTAATTTGAATTTCTATTCACTAAATGACAAAATAAGGGTTTGGAAAAAGATTCCAAGTATATGCATTCTTTATTATAATTAATAATCAATTAATATTTAATCTTAACAAAGACAAGTGGCAAATTCTAATTACCATTTGTTCATTAATGTATATTTAATTAAATTATGTATCGTATACAAATAAACATTAAATTTTACGCGCATGTGTAAATTATGAATAATTTGAAGTATCTATAATTACTTGCCCAAAGTGCTCAATGAGTACACTTCATATTGTGGGACTCTCTAAGTTCGAGTTTATCTGTCACATAAATCATTTATGTGTCCGTAATTTACCCACTCATAAATTACGACGACCATCAATAATCGAGTTGAACCATACAAGTCGATATCATTGCATATATTTAATCTCTATCATAGACTATCCGAATTATTCCGAAGATATATAATAAATTCAAATCTCTGCTACAAATAATTCTAATGTATCGCGATATAATCGTGATTATCCAAATAAATATTCGGAACTCATTTCTACTTCGACCAAAAATTTCAAAGAATCACTGATTGAATGCCTAAATCTCATACACGGGACTGACAGATCATCTCTGGATACATCACAAGATCTCATAAGTATCTGTCCACACCCAACAAATAGGCGGAGGTCTGATCTTAAAAAATTGTTGACGTGATTGCCATCGAAGTGTGGAGGATATTCTACATATCCATAATGATATCTCAAGTCAAATGAGCTAATATGCTACTCGACTCGAGAAGATTCATTTTGATGTTGGTAGACCATATATTAGGAATCTTCAAGTGAGTCGTTCAGTATTTATCCAATAAATACCTATATGTCTATACGAATCTCTCTAAGACTAATGGTTAACTGAGATGAGTCATTGAAATTATTCCAATATACGACATGTATCAATCTCATCACTAACCAACCATGTATGTAAACCTTGACTAGGAACTATTTTTAAAATGAATCAAGTTTTAATATTTCTCAGTGTCCATTAAGATGTTTTTACAACTACATTATAACAACTCATTTTATGGACTATTTACGTCTTTACTATTATAGAAAAGATTATATTGATGAAAGTACTAAATTTTATTCAAAATAAAATATAAAAGTGCAATGTATTTACAATAAATACATAAAAAATTGGTGTGTCGAGCACCAGCTCTAACAGTTTCAGCATTGACTAAATAAGAAGAATCATTTATGTTTAAACTAACTTGGAAGAGCCTTAATGATTTTGGGCTTTTTAGGACTTCATTAAGATAAAGTAATATATAGAATTTTCAATTTCAGCCTTTAATTAAATTAAACTCTCTTATCTAAAGTAATATGATGAGATTGAATCAGCGACATAGCCAGAATATTAATTCAATGGGGGCAAAATTGATTTTCACAAAAAGTATAATATGTTCTTCATTTTAGTTGGGACAAATTAAATTTTATCAAATTTATAAAAAAAAAAAAATGATAACAAATCAAGAATAATATTTATTTATGTAATAATTACCCGTTCCTAATTCTTTGGAGCAAAACATTAGTAACTGCATGCAGATTTACACTAAGATTTACCAAATTTAGCTTTAGGGGATAATGATGTAGTGGGATTTAGTTAGGTTAATTTTATTTAGAAAGTAATTTGTTTTATTTAGATTTTTCTTATTTTAGTTAGATTTTTTTGAAATACTTTTCTTATTCAAGTCGTCTTATTATTTTAAGTATTTTAATTTAATTAGGGTTAGTGCATATTATGTCTTATTTGAGTTATATTTCAAATCCTATCCTATGAATAGAATTGAATTCTCTTTATTTCAAGAAAAATTTGATTAATAAGGAAGTGGTTCAGAAATTTAGTTTATTTATGATCTTTTGGTGTTTACCCGTTACCTTTTCATGTTCTCGTTTAGTCAAGTGGTATCAGATCCATGGGACAACCAACATATTGAGAAGATTAAATGATGCAGGCTTTAACTGTGAGGGCACATAGATTGCCATATAAGCAACGAGGGCATAACTAATGGACGGTGTTGAAGGGGGTGCAGGCTTGGTCTGTAGAATCAATCAAACGTTGAAGCGGTGAGGGCATTCATTCAAGGACAACCACTACTTGATATGTGGCTGTGCATAAAATATTATAGGTTTGTTGTTCTTGTTGAC
>SKCR01022890.1:0-66581 GCA_019454045.1 Zanthoxylum bungeanum
AGAGACTTTATCTTGGATAAAGTACTGTATAAAAGAGAGATCGATAATTTAGAATTAATCGTAAAATTATTATATTCGATATAATAAACGGAATTCGATTCCGACGCGAAATTGAAATTAGATTTTATTCGGGCAAACGAATTAATTTAGAATTAATTCGTTAGCGACGTAAATAATAAATTCGCTAGGCGCAATTATTTATTTAAATTCGATTTAATTAACGTCGCGACGTAAGCTCGATATTTCGGAAATATCGAACCCGAACGCGTGAGTGCAAGTGGGCCCACTTTCATTTGGAAACGTGTGGGGCCCACATGACACTTGTCATTATTTGTATTTTTTAATCAAGATGCAATGCATGAAGATAGTGTACAAAGCACTCAAAGATAATGCATGGAAATTGAGTGTTAGACACTCTAAGTGCTTGCATGGTTTGTGTTATATTTATATTATTATTTAATATAATTATAACATAAATATAAATTGATTTTGGAGAAAAAAAATCAATTACTTCTCTCCCTCTCTAATTACCGAAACTGTGACAGTTTCTTGGCTCTCCATTTTCAGGTTTTTGTTGCAAAAGCTTGAAGTATTTGTGTTTGTTTGGAACATAAAGAACACATCTTTGGCTAGCACCATCAAGGGATCATACAAGGTGATATGGGAAACTCATCTTAGAGCTTGGAAGGATCAAATTCAAGCTTGGAGCTTCTCTTCACTGCTTGGCCGAAATCTTCACTGCTCAAAGGAGGATTTTGCTTCATCCATTGCATCCACATTTGGCTATTTGTGAGTATTGTTTCCGCCATTACTTCAATCTAATTCATTCTTATATATATCTTGCTTGGTTTTTGATCTTGGGATATGGTTATTAGATTTCCAACAACTCACTCCAAGGAATTCTTCCTTTCAACTGCTGGAAAAGTGGGCTTCACCCCCTCAGATCCATACCCGAAACTCAAACTCATAATGGGCCTCAACCCTGGGATTCCTTCCCGATTCTGATACCAATGTGGGCCTCGACCCAAGGATTACTACCCAAATCCAATACAATGCTTTCGCTGTTTATGATTGGCATATCTTTGCCGCTTTTTCCTTTTCTTCCAAACCTGTGAATATAAAACAAAACAACACACACAAAAAAGAATGCAAAATAGGTTACGTGTATGCATGCATGCATCAGTTTCCTTATCCCATCGGGTTAGGTCTTCTGTAGGTGACTATTCCGTCTCAGGCAAAGTACAGCTTCAACCTGTCAACATTGATCGGTTCTGTGAACTCGTTCCCTTCCAAGTCGGACAGTCTCACTGCTCCATTTCCCATTATCTTCTGGATGATGTAGGGTCCTTCCCAGTTTGGTCTGAATTTTCCTCTCGGGTCTATTGTCGATGGCTTCGACTTCTTAAGCACCAAATCACATTTTTTGATCTTGGTAGGACGCACCTTCTTATTGAATGCGCGTGCCAACCTCTTCTGATATATCTGCATGTGATGCAAGGACTTCATCCTTTTCTCATCCATCAATGTTAACTGTTCAAACCTCTGTGAGGTCCATTCCTACTCAGGCAATTCTGCTTCTGCTAATACCCACAGGGACTGTATCTTAACTTCCACCGGTAGTACCACTTCCATTCCATAGACCAAAGAGTACGACGTAGCTCCTGTCGCCGTTCTCACAGATGTTCTGTACCCTCACAGGGCA
The DNA here is from genome assembly GCA_019454045.1 of Zanthoxylum bungeanum. Classification (NCBI taxonomy): domain Eukaryota; kingdom Viridiplantae; phylum Streptophyta; class Magnoliopsida; order Sapindales; family Rutaceae; genus Zanthoxylum; species Zanthoxylum bungeanum. The sequence goes on from SKCR01022890.1 coordinate 1,703, forward strand.
TACGGTAGCTTATCAGCCCAATTTTATAATTCTCAGTCATCTTCACAAAATATTATCTTTATTGTCTTGTTGGCTGCCTCGACTGCCCCATTAGCCTGCGTCCTGTATAGTGAGGACTTATTCTGTACTTCTGTAGTATTCCCTTTGTCTCTCCCTGAAACTGGACTCCATTGTCTATCACCACATGATGCGGCATACCATACCGACAAATAAGATTTCGAGCTATGAACTTCGCCATCTGCTTCGTTGTAACATTACAGAATGATTCGGCTTCTACCATTTTGAGAAGTAGTCTACAGCCACCACTATAAAGCGATGCCCGTTTGATGCATTCGGTCGAATCTCTCCGATCATGTCTATTCCCCATGCTAAGAAAGGCCATGGTTCTGACAACCCATGCAACTCTGTGTGCGGTAAATGATTCAAATTACCGTGTGCTTGACAATCATGACAGTGCTTTACCAGCTTCTCACAATCGGCTTCCATGGTTGACCAGTAAAAGCCTTGTCTCACAATCTTGCGGGATAAGTTCAATCCATTCATATGCGGCCCACATACACCAGCGTGCACTTTTTCAATTATCTTCTGAGCTTCTTCTTTTCTCAAACACTTCAGCTGAATACCATTTGCCTGCTTCTTGTAGAGTTCTCACTTCAGACTCACGTACTGAGAGGCCAACTTCTGAATGATGATTTTGTCATTTCTGCTCGCTTCCTCCGGGAGTTCCCCATGCTCTAGATACCTTTGAATATCATGATACCAAGTTTCCTGTCATTGATCTCTACTTCCAAGATCCGCTCTATCTCATAAACAGGCTTACTCGCCGTCGTCAACACCAGTGGCCTCATCACTAATTTATCTGGATTCTCCCAGGTTGCGGCTAGTGTCGCCAATGCATCTGCCATCTGATTTTCTTCCCCGGCAAGTGCTGAAATATGCAGTTAGGGATAGCCTGTGCTAGGTTTCTGAGGTAGAACAAGTAAGGCTTCAGCCGTTCTTCCTTCAACTCCCACTATCCTTGCATCTGTCGGATCACCAACATTGAGTCTCCATAAACTTCCACGTTCGTAGCTCTCAAGGCTATCAATGCAGTAAACCCAAATGCACATGCTTCATACTCAGCTATGTTATTAGTAACTCCGAACGTTAACCACTTGGCCATAGGTAGGGTCTCTCACCCAGGGGTGACTATTACAATCCCGATTCTGGCTAATTTTCAGATCACTGCTCCGTCGAAATACATCTTCCATCCTTGGAATACTATAGCTTGGATTTCCTCATCGGGGAACTCAAACTTGTACTGATCCCCTTCAACAGGTTGCAATGTCAGGAACTCTGCCACGGCTCGCCCTTTGATCACCTTAGAAGTGAGGTACTCGATGTCAAATTCTATCAGCAGCACTAACCATCTGCCCAGCTTTCCAACTAGCGACGGCACTGAATGCAGGTATTTCAAAGGATTCTCCTTCGCTACCATTTGGATCTTGTAGGATTGGAAGTAATGGCGCAGCTTTCTGGAGGCCCATAGTACTGCTAGATAAATCTTCTCCACTTCTTGATAGCGGGCTTCGTATGGAAGCAATTTCTTACTAAGGTAGTAGACGGCATGTTCTACTCCCGTCTCATCTGCTTGTACCATCATCGCCCCCAGCGCTTCTGGTTCAATAGCCAAGTACAGCACCAAAGGTCTACCTTGCCTCGGCGGTTTTCAAAACATGAGGCTTCACCAAATATTCTCTGATCTTGTCAAAGGCTTCCTGACACTGCTCGTTCCATTTCACCAGCTGGTCTTTCCTTAACAGTTTGAAGATAGGCTCGCACACTAACGTCCACTTTGCAATGAACCGGATGATATACTGGATCTTCCCCAGAAAAGCTCTGACTTCTTTCTCCATCTTCGTTGCCGGCGTTTCAGTAATAGCCTTGAGCTTCTCGGGGTCTACTTCTATTCCACCCATTCATACTGTATGGCCGAGCAACTTACTCGACGTTACTCCGAATACATACTTCTTTGGATTCAACCTCAGGTTGTACTTGTCGACTCGTTCAAGGAACTTTTCCAGCGCTTCTATATGCCATTCTCTAGTCTCCGACTTGACCATCATGTCGTCTACGTATACTTTAATCTCCTTATGCATTAGGTCATGGAATAAGTTAGTGGCCATCCGCTGATAAGTGGCTCCGGCATTCTTAAGCCCAAATGGCATCACCTTATAGCAATACGTTCCCCACTCTGTGACAAAGACAATCTTATGCTTGTCTTCTTCAGCCATAAGCACTTGATTGTACCCTGAGAACCCATCCGCAAATGAGTACATCGAAGACAAAGCTGAACTATCAACAAGTACATCTATATGCGGCGAAGGAAAATCATCCTTTGGGCATGCCTTATTAAGATCTCTGTAGTCAACACACATTCTGACTTTGCCGTATTTCTTCGGCACAGGCACGATGTTGGCCAACCATTCAGGATATTTCACTACTTCCAGGAATCCCATATCTATTTGCTTCTTAACTTCCTCTCTGACCTTCTCGGCCCATTCAGGTCTCATCCATCGGAGTTTCTGCTTCACAGGCTTCATATTCGAATAAGTAGGTATCACATGCTGGGCAATGATTCTATCTACCCCTGGCATGTCCTCGTAAGACCAAGCGAACACTTTGGCATATTTAACCAACATCTCTTCTAAGTTCTTCCGCTCTTCGGCGGTAACTTCACTCGCAATCAAGATTTCCTTGTGGCTCTCAGGCGTACCAAGGTTGAATGCATTCATTTTGATGGAGTTGATATCAAATATGCTTAAGTCATGCAAGTTAAGAGGAAGAGACTCGGGCAAATAAGTAAAATTATTGTCTTTATTGCTAATCAAAGTGGGATTACATTCAAACAAGTCAGGAAGATAAAAATCCTCATTATCTATAGATGCTTCATCTTCCGCAACCGGCTCCTTCTCAGGCCCCACATGTTCTTCCAGAGTCAGGCCATCCAACTTCATCAGCTCCTCTTCCATTTCTCATCTTCCTTCTTCACGACTTCTCCTGCCAGTGGCTTTTCACTTAGCATATCTTGGAAGATTTCAAATCCAGGGAGTACAATCTTGTTGACTTCCACTGGTTTGGGCTCTCCTGATACCCCGAGGCTTTTACAAAGCACTCCATCAACTTCAGCCCTTTCTTCTTGGCCTTCGGCTTATCCTCGTCAGATCGGTATCCCAAACCCCTTCGAGTACTCTGCCCTTTAAAGTCTGGCAGTGCTGAACCTTTGCTTGGTTCAAACTTCATCTTCTCCATAATTCTGGCCACCTTGGGATCCACCCATTCCTCAAATGTCACCAACACTTGGAACCTTGTGAAAAGTTGTATTTCCAAAGCGGCTACGACATTATCTACCTCGGCTCGGATGGTGACAATCTCCCCTCCATATGGGAACTTGATCATCTGGTGTAAAGTAGAGGGCATTCCCCCAAGCTTATGAAACCAGGGCCTTCCCAGCAACAAGGCAAAAATGGCTGGGATGTCAAACACTTTAAACTCAACTTCATCCTCCACCGGACCAACCTTGAATATCGCAGCAAAAGTAAGCCTTGATAGTCATGGTGGAAGGGCTCAAATCTGTCAGCTTCATGTGCAGCCTTGCCAGAATCTTCAACGGGCAAACATTGATGGATGAACCATCGTCCACCATCACACAGGACGTCCTCTTGCCCTTCACCTCGGCTCAGATGAATAAAGGCCTGTTGTGGTTTCTCCCCTCAGGTGAAGTTCTTCATCAGAGAAGGTTATTTGAAGAGCCTCTTTCTACATCTATCCAACAAACATCACCGAATTAGCATCCTCGGGTACTTCTATTTTGCTCAGGGCTTCTACCATAGCCCGTCTGTGCTCTCTAGATGCACATAACAACTCCCAGATGCTCAGATGTGCTCGGGTTTTCTTCAGCTGCCGTAGCATTACATCTCCCTCAGCAGACTCAGAATTCTCAGCTATTTCTCGGCCGTCAGTTAGTACTTCCTTCCCCTTTTCAGTAGTATTATTATAAAAGCGCCCACTCCGGGTCATGCCTTTAACTTCCTCTTCCTCGTCAGTATTTGAGAAATCCTCCCAGAAATCCTTCTTCCGATCCATCTCATCTTCGCTATTACTGTCCTAGATACCCAGGCAAAAGGCTATTTGGTCAAAGGTTTGGACGACAAGGTCTTCGGGCAGGCCAGAGTTGATCATGTAAGTAGGTGGGGGACGGAGTGATAATTGGGTAAGAGGTTGCAGTGTGTGTTCGGCTGTCTTTTTCAGGGTCAGGAATTTTTCTGGAGTCAATTAGGTCTTGGATCTCATGACGAAGACGGGTACAGCTATTGGTGTCATGGCCATGTTGTTGATGGAAGTTGTAGTATCGGTTCATGTCTAGGTTTGGTTGGGGTGGATTCGGGAATGGTTTAGGTTCAAGGGGTTTCAACAGCCCTTGCCTGGTTAACTTCTCCAGCACTTTGGACAAAGGTCAGCCCAAGTTGAAAAAACGCCAATTCTTAATGGCAGCAATCTCTGCAGTAACAGGCCTAGTTCCTGAGGATCCTCCGACAGCCCTCCTATTCAAACTGTAAAACTTTCGATTCTCAGCTTCCTCTTCTTCAATATCCATTACAGTTTCCCTCAACTGTCAGAAATCTGTAATCATCGACGTCATCCTCTTGAGCTTTCCATAGATCGAGGGTTTAGTCCCCTTGATGATTATTTTAATCTGATCTTTCTCAGAAGGCCTGGTCTGCATCATTAGAAGCTGACTTCTCCAGCGGTCAACGTACTCCTTAAAGCTCTCTTCGGGCTACTGCTTAGTATTCTCCAAGTCACGGAGCGACAAGTCGATCTCTAAGTCGGTAACATACTGCTTCAAGAAAGCATACGCCAATTCTATCCAATCCTCCTTAACTTTTTTCTCCAGGATATGGTACCAAAACACGGGTGCCCCCGCAAGTGACATCCCGAACATCTTCTGGACTTGGCGCTGAGATAGGCCAACAGAACTTATCACGGAGATATATTGCCATAAATGGACCCTCGGGCCCCTATTTCCATTAAACTTAGCAATATTGGGCATCTTAAACTGCGCGGGCAGCTGCTCCTCGAAGGTCATCGAATCATAGTCCAGTAGATCCTCGTGTTTCCCTTTCAATTTACGGGTGACAGACTCCATCTGATCGCAGAGCTCTGTATCTCAGCCTGTGACCCAGCTATTTTCCCAACGGCGTATTCAGCCATATCATCATCAAACACCGGAGTATCATCATTCAAACCACTCGGAGGGCCCTCTCACCTCTCATTCTCAGATCCTTCCGCAGCACGGGGCACGGCCATATTAGTTATGGCAGCAGTCAGAGCTTGCAGTTGTTTAATCATCTTGGTGAGATTATCTTCGATCTGATCCATTCGAGACCCTTTGTTGACAGATTCACTGATGTTTACCGCTGGTCGCTTGATTAGTCTCCCTTCTTCCCTAACCCAACAGGAATCTATGGTGTCTCTTTAAGACCGTATGTTAGTGCATATGCGTGCAATGAATGTAACATATCAACTCATAAAGATTTTATACTAGATGGGCCATTGTCATTTTAGAAGCTTTTGGCCCGATTGCCATAAAGCACAAACTTGTCCCAGTTTAAATGGCCCAACAAGCCCATACCTCATGACAACAAGTCCAACCAAATCCAAATGATAACGGTCCGAGATGCAAACATAAAGGAATAATTTCTATTAGTTCTATGACTAAAGTTCATGGTCAGCTAAAGCACAATTCATACACACCACAAGACATGATTTCGGGGCCAATTCTCTAATATCCCCAGTGGAGTCACCAGACTGTAGGACACAGAACTTGACGACGCTTTTATAGGCTCGCGGCCTAGTTGGGAGTACTGAATAGTCCATGGAGGAACTAAATCGGAGACATAACATGGAGTCGCCACCCAGTGTGAACTGGGACAAAGATTTAAGGCCGCACTCACCCCTTGCAAGGGAAGACCTCAAACCTTTGGGTTCAGAATGGTCCCTTACTTATGTAACTGGTGATGGTATGATTTGTGAAATAACTCAACCGAATCTACTCAATAATCATGCTCAAAGGTCACTTAGATCTAATATGTATTCGCTAAATAAATCCTAATCTAAGTTTGCATGCTTGAAAGTAAGTTTTGAACGACAAACAAGATATCACACAACGAGCACATTGAACCATTAAATCTAATTAACGATTAAATACTTAAACATGAATATAAACTAAACTAAACATCATGCATAAAGAATAAAGAAACGACATGCCTAATTAACACAATCATGCTTTGAAAATTAAATAACAAACTATATTAAATCATGCTTTAAATAATAATAAATAAATAACCTATGAACTATATCATGCTCAAATACAAGTTTGGATGGAACGAAACATATGTCTCATAAGTGGTACGTGGCGTTGTATCCCGAGTGCATACCGCACTACCGTCCATTCGGAATAGGCTACGGAATTTACGTCCGGGTTTCTATCCGATATACCACAAAGGGGAACACATATCCCGCTCATCCAACAATCACATCATCCCTCAAACGATTCTCATGCGATAATATTTTAAAATAAATAAAATAAAACAAAAGAAGATAAGTAAAAAGATGCCCTCAGGTCTACCATCTTTTGTCGTCTCATGAAAGGGCGTTACACGTCCGTTGGAAGGGTGAATGATCCGTTACTTTTCCAATTTGTTAGCTCAACGTCTTTCCTCGCTGTTTTGATGTTTGGGCCACTATTGTTCCTCAGTGTCACTGTTGTTTTCGATGAATTTTCTGGTCATTGTTTCAGGTGTGTTAAAGGACTGTTCTTGGTAGTTTCGGGGGCTGTCTTGGGGACTATTTTGGGCAGTTTTAGACAGTTTTCTAGCTGTTTCAGGGCGGTTTCAGGGTAGTTTTTACGGCAATTAGCTGGGTAGTTTGGGGGTATTTTTAGTGATCTTATGGACTAATTAAGGGATGGTTTTTCTCAGCAGTTTGAAGGGATTTGTGAGGGCGTAGGGCAGCATGCGTGGCTAATGGTTGATGGGCAGTAATCGTGGCTAAGGGGCGTTATGGGCAGTATTCGTGGCTAAGGGGCTGTTGATGGGCAGTATGCGTGGCTAAGGCTGTGAGGCGTTGATGAGCTGAAACGGGGAGGTGTGTTTGATTGTGAGCGTGGCGTGTGTGAAGGTTGGGAAGTGGAGGGGCGTCAAGTGGGTGCTTGTTACGTGATGGGCGTGTGGCAGGTTTGAGTGAAGGTAGGTGCGTGAGTGGAGGGCATTTGTTAAGTGTGTGCGTATTGCAGGTTTGAATGAAGGCAGGTGGTATGAATGGAGGGGATGTTGAGTATGTGTGTGATGCAGGTTAGTGGGCTAGGTGTTGGCTTATTTTTACGTATAGTTATTGAATTATGGCATGGGTGAATGTGGGATTCACGTGAAGGATTTATGTGCTGGACGTGAGTGAATTTTTGTGATGAGTGACGGTTGTCGTGACGTTAACGTGTGGCTGCATGAATTAGGGTTATGGTAATCGCAGTTGTTGGCGTCGTGGAGGCTATTAATTTATGAGTGAATATAAGAGTAAGGTGGCAATTTGTGTTGGCAGGCTTAGGCGTGTGGCTTAAGGCAAATTTTGGCGTGAAGAATGTGATCTTGGGGGTGAGCCGGGAGGGGAGAGAAGGGCAGATTTAGGGTTATTATTTTTGTTTGTGATTTTTGTGAGAATCTGCCCCGGGTTGAATGTGTGGGTTAAGGGTTATTTTTATAGGCCAAGAGAGGGGGTTTACCTTGTTTGAATAGGAATAGGATTTGTGTATTAATTGAGAGATATTTTTTAATTAAAATGTGATAGGGAAAATCTTTAATTAAGGGAAGTGATTTATGTATTTTAGGAAATGGATTTAATTTAATTTAGGAGTTGATTTAATGTGTTTTAATTTAATTTAATTTGTGACATGTATTTTAAATGTGTTAATTATTTAATTTGTGAGATGTGTTTTAAATGTTTTAATTATTTTTGGATGTGATTTAATGGGTTTGGTGAGTTTTAAAACAGAGGTCCAACAAGCGAACCTGAATCTACTCCAGCGAGTTAAATCCAACAATGTGTTAATTCTTGACCCTTTCCTTCCAATGTCTGATTCCCGCGACTTTCACAACTAAAGAGGTAGTGCCTCCATAAGAGACTCGTCATTGGGCTGATATGCAAAAATGCAATGCCTACACCAGTCAAGAATTTCGTGACATGAACTATTCAAGTAAATTCTTATTGCATAAGAAACTATTCTTACTAGACAATTATATCCTAAACCAAATATCCTTTTAGATTACCTAAACGTGACTTAGAACCTAAGTCACAAACCATCGTGATTTTTAAGAAAATCAGAACAATAGTTCCCAATGTTTTCAGCTAATCTAACAATATCTAAGTCTATTGTCTTTCTAGAACATATTCTAGAACTACGCAACCATAAGTAAAGTCAGAAAACCTATTCAAGTAATAAGCGTGCAGTGGATTAGAAGAGTATATCTATAAACAATATAGAATGAAAGGAAAATGAAAGCAGTAAATTCCAAAATATTACATACTGCTTAAGTTATAGATTTTAAACTCAGCAGTGTCTCCCACTACTTTACGTAATACCGTAATCCCCAACGGAAAATTGGAATTCAATAATTAGATCTAATTCCATTGTGAGAGTATGATCCCATAAATATATTTCGACTCATAGCTTTGGCAGGTTCTCCACTACGTATATTCATTAGGTACACAACTCTTTGTCAATCACTCACCAGTGACTCCTGGTTTTGGTCCTGATCCTTTCTCGCTTTGACAGCTTTGGCAGGTTCACAAGGAGGCGTATAAAGGCTACACTTGCCAATGAAAAACTCAATCTACCGATGTAGTCCTGACAGCTTTGGTAAGCTCAGGATTTCCACTTTCACTTGAATTTGTCTAGTATCAATATACAACCGGCATTGATAGAATTCTATCAACTACACCCTCACTGCTTTGGCACTTTCTCGGTTGTAGCCATAGAAAGTGAGCCATAAACCGTATTGACAAGACGAACCAAGAAAGATGTATCCAATACACGTTACTTTATAGCCATATTTAAAAGCGGTGTTTTTCCTATGGAATTTATATTATGCATCCAATGTAGAATTTTAATCTAAATCATTTTCTAAACATTTCAATTCAACCTTAGGAAACATAACTATTAAATTTCATTACATTTTCGTTAGCGTTGAACTAAAAAGTCAAGAAATATATCTAGATTCTAAGCATGTGTGAACAATAAAATTGGATTAAATATCAAATATCAAGCATGAATAATATAATAGATGAAGCATCAAACTTGCTCTGATATCATTTTTGTAGGGGTTTTGGGCGATGGACGCAGTGGAAATGCAGGTTCGGGTGAAATCGTATTTTAAAAACTTTTTTAAAATACTGAATAAATTATTCAATATCTAATTTGAATAATTTATTCATATTTTACCTAAATCTATTTATTCAATATCAAATATCAACATAAATATAGTTGAAAACTTGCGAAACTTTTACGAAAACTGATTTTCTGCAAAATGGCCTAAAAAGCATTTTTGACCGAACCGAGTACCTGACACTTATGGAAACTGCCTAGGTCAGATCCAACAGTGTTGGGGCAGTTTATGAGATTCCCAAACAGTGATGGAATTTCTTTTTCACAGCCATCACCCGGTTGGCTCAAAATCCACCCGGTAATGCCATTTTTGGTTATTTTCGCTTATTTCAACTCCGAAACACATTCTGGCAATTGTTCCAAATCCCAAAACACATCCATTACATTCATAAGTGTAGGCACTGCATTTTTGCATATAAGTGCCGATGATGAGTCTCATATGGAGGCACTACCTTTTGAGTTGCGAAAGTCACGGGAAACAGACGTCGGAAGGGAAAATTCAAGAATCAATACCTTGTTGGATTTAATTCATTTGCTTAGCCTCGGGTTCGCTTGTTGGATCTCTGTTTTAACTGTTCACCTTGGCCCAAAACCCCCGCAACCCACACTAAGCCACATACTACCAGCCACGCGTCCATAAGCCCACCAAGACACCAACCACACGCCTATAAGCCCACCAAGATTGCAACCACACGCCAAAGCCTTCCAAAATAAAAAATCCACACATAAAACATATGTTGAAATTAAATCAAATCACCTTCTCGAATTAAAGAAACCAAATCAAATCTCATCAAATCACATTCCTAATTAAAATAAATCACATGCCTAAATTAAATAAAATTAAATTAAATCCCACAAATTACCTTCTTAAATTGAAGAGATCATTTCCTTATGTGACACAAACTAAATATCCCCCCATAATTACACAATATTTCTTCCCTATTCGCATAAGGTAAACCCCAACCGTCTCCTATAAAAAGAAGTATAAACCCAACCTTGTAAACTCCTAGCATCCACGCCTCTCCTCTCACCCCTAGCATTGACTCCCAAGCACAACTCCCCCTTCTTCATTTTTATCCACGGTAATTGACCACAAAAACCCTAAAGCTCACCACCAACTCTCTAACCTCTCAACCAAAACCCTTCACGCCTCTCTGGTAGCAAAACCCTCACTCCCCACAACTCACCTTCTCGGTAATAAACCTTAAAAAGCCTTGATGAGCAGAAAATATATCAATATTTACCACCCATTTTACCTAATATTTTGTATAATTTCTCAAGTTTTATGAACGTTTTGATGTGTTTTTATTTATTTTACAGATAAAAATAATATTGAGACTTAATGGAATCAACTCGGGGCTAAAAAAATAAAAAACGATGAAAAAAAGTCAATAAAGAAAGTTTACTGTACGCGTCACGAAGTGCAGTCCTAAATTCTAATTTTTCGCAAGTTTCATATTTTGGCCATAACGTTTTCATCTGATATCCGATTAAGCTGATTCAAGTTGCAGAGTAAAGAAGACTCGAAGATCTACAACTTTGAAAGTCAAAATAATTTTCAATTCGGAAGTTTCCATGGCCGAAATGGATGAACAATCCAGTTTATTTTGTGTAACTACTATAGTCATTTTCAAAATATAAAATAAAATTAATAAAAATAAAATAAAAATTTTCAAACTTCCACAAAACATGTTTGCTTGTTTGGTGCCATGTTTGGTGCCATGTTTGGTGGAGCAATTTTTTTTTTGGATAAGGTAAGTATTATAACCAAAAGAAAACTATACAAGAGCAAAGGGGCATCCCCCAGGAAATAGAGAGGACAGACCCTCTTAGAAGAAAGCCAAACGGCTACAAAAGATCAACAAAAGATGTCATCGGGCAGGTGCCACGAAAGGTGAAGCCATTTATTGTCATAAGATGGATTCACCTTACGTAAAGAACTAACACGATTCCGAACATCAAAAACAATATCATATTGAAGAACAGAAACATGCCTAAGAGGCATATCATGAGTGCGAGCATTCCTCTCCCTCCATATATGGTATACTGACGCTGCAAAGGACAGACGAACCAGCAGATGACATAAAGAGGCACTGGAGAACTGACAAAGCCACTCAACAGTTTGGCACCAATCTCGGCAACTCCAATCTAAACCACACATGGTTAGCACAGACGACCAAACCCTCGATGAAAAGAGGCACTGAAAGAAAAGATGATCGATGTCCTCACTCGAACAACCACAAAGAATACACCGCGAGCATGCGGATATACCAAATTTCATCAGACTGTCCTGAGTACAAATGCCTCCCTGAATAGACATCCAAAGAAGAAAAGAATGGCGGGGAATAGATTTCCGGAACCAGACAACTCGGGACCAAGGCATCTCGGGTCTCCTTGACCTCAAAGCATTCCAGGCACTATCCACAGAAAATCTCCCTTGTCTATCATCCTCCCAAACCAGCACATCCTCCCTCAAACTAGAAGGAGACGGAAGATGATTCTGAGCCAAATCAATAAGAGCAGCAGATCTAGAAGGGGGCCAATGCCAAGCAGAATCAGAGATAATGGAAGCAACTGTGGCCATTCTATCCAAGCCAGAATCATAAATCACTCTCTCACCAACGAGTCCACAATTGGGCCTACAGGATGCCAATTATCAAACCACAATAAAGTCTTCTCACCATTCCCAATACTCACTCTCATCCGCCGACGGGACCAAGAACGAAGCTCCAAAATCTTACGCCAACTCCAAGAGCAATCAGAAGGACATGGGATCTCCCAAAATCTTCTCCCCCTCAACAAATAAGAGTAAACCCAAGTAGACCAAGAAGAAACCTGGCCAGAACAGAGAAACCAAATGTGCTTGACAATAGCCGCTCTACTCCAAGCTTCCAGACTCTTAAGACCCAGCCCCCCCTCCTTAAGAGGTAAACAAATTTTGCTCCAAGCTACCCTTGCCCCAGTAGGGGTAAGCGCACTACCCTTCCAAAGGAAAGAACGCAGGATAGTCTCCACCTTCCTAATAACTGACTTAGGAAGCATAAATAAAGAAGACCAATAAACTTGAATGGAGAACAGAACAGACTTTATAAGCTGGAGCCGACCTGCATAAGAGAGAAACTTACAACTCCAACTTTTAGCACGCATAACAATACGATCCACAAGAGAAGCACACTCAGAGGCTCTTAGTTTAGTCGAGATCAAAGGAACCCCCAAATACCTCACAGGAAGAATCCCCACCTGGAACCTTAACACATCACGCAGTTGGTCTTGCAGAGTATGAGAGATGCCAGAAGAGAAGAGATGACTCTTAGCTGGATTCGGAATTAAACCTGATAAACCGCTGAACTGCCCAATACAATCCTTGATCAATGAAATAGAGGATGCATCTGCTTTACAAAAAATCATAAGGTCATCCGCAAAACAGAGATGAGTAAGACGGTCCTTAGAACACCGCCAGTGGAACTGAAAACCCGGATCAGTAGCCATAATACGAAGAAGGCCTGATAAAACTTCCATAGCCAAAACAAAAAGATAATGAGACATAGGATCACCTTGTCGCAACCCACGACCTCCAGAGAAAAAACCATGCAGCTCCCCATTAATAGAAACAGAGAATCTCGTAGTAGTCATACACTCCTGAATCCAACCCACCATCCTCTCAGGAATACCAACAGTCCGCAGAACCTCAACCAAAAAATCCCAACGAACAGTGTCATAAGCTTTCATCAAGTCAATCTTAAGAGCATATCTCGGGGAACTGCCATTCCGGTGATAATTCCGAACCAATTCCTGACACAAGAGAATATTGTCACTAATACGCCTTCCCTCGACAAAAGCAGATTGATTCTGACTGATCACTGAAGGGAGGATGACCTTGATTCTATTCGCAATCAGCTTAGCAATGCACTTGTAAATAGTGTTACAGCAAGAAATAGGCCTATAATCCTTAACCTGAGAGGGGTTAGGAATCTTAGGAATCAGAGCAATGGATGTAGTATTTACCTGCCTCAAAAGACGACCAGAAGAAAAGAATGAGTGAATGGCACATAAGACATCATTCCCCACAATATTCCAACACTGCTTAAAGAAACCCGAATTAAACCCATCTGGACCTGGAGCTTTATTGTCTTTCAGCCCGAACATGACAGCCTTAATCTCCTCATCCAAAACCTCTCGAGAAAGAGCCTCACTCTGCTCAATAGTCACATGTCTAGTAATAGCAGATTGAATGGCCTCCCTATCAAAATCCTGCTGACCATGCTGAGGCCCTAAAAGGGTCTTAAAAAAGAAACAATCTCATCTCTAACCAAAATAGCTTCCTCCACACGGGTCCCATCCTCCTTAGTAATAGAAGTAACCTTACTACGACCATGAAAACTCTTCATAGCGGTGAAAAAGAACTTAGAATTCTGATCCCCGAGGTTAAGCCACTGAACATGAGATTTTCTGCCTATTAAAGCCTTCTTCAGCCCGAATCAAATCACCATAACTCACTGAAAGACGATCTTCCTCAGCTAACAGAGCAGGGTCAATGAGGGAGTCCTGTAAAGCACACTGTACTCTGTCCAGCTCCTTCCTAATCTCCAAAACTCGACACGAAATCTTAGAGAAATGCTCAACATTAAATTTCTTCAAAGCCATCTTAATGTTCTTCAGCTTACAACATAAACGGAACATTGGAGTACCATGAACATCAATATCCCAAGCCCTAGCCACAACAGAGAGAAAATCAGGATGATCCACCCAAAACTGAAAGAATTTAAATGGGATCTTCCTCTTAGGGAGCTCTGCAAGCTTAACAACCATCGGAGAGTGATCAGAAATCCGGGAAGGAAGAAAACGGGCAGAAGAACCCAGGAAAAGACACTCCCAAGAAGCATTAACAAGAACACGGTCCAACTTGCGCCAAATACGAGACTGAATCTGCTTATTAAACCAAGTGAACTTACAACCAGAGAACTGAAGATCATCCAAACCAGCTTGACCCACCACTATGCTCAAACGGAGAACGGATGGCATTGAAGTCGCCTAAGACAAGCCCCGGGGAATCATCAACCTTACTACCACTAGTAATCAAGTCATCCCAAAGTTCCCGCCGCTTCTCGTAATCACACTCACCATAAACCACTGAAACTACACAATTCCACACCCCAGAAATAAGAGTCACATGGCAATGAATAACTTGAGCTGATGACTGAATAATGTTAACAACAACGTCACTAGGGTTCCAACACACCCAGATGCGACCAATCGGGCTAATATCAGAATGATAAAAAAACTTCCATGAAGGATTAATCGCACGAGAGACATTCATAAGATTAACCTCCTTAACCTTGGTTTCTACTAAACCACACAACGAGAGTTTCTCCTCACTAAAAAACCTCCTAACTTCAGCTTGTTTTAATGGGTCATTGAGACCCCTAATATTCCAACAACCAAAAATCATTAAAATAGATGAAAAAAGCCAAACCCACGACTCAACGTCGACGACCCCCCCTAGGAGACTTCCCCTTCTGACTTCTTTTACCACCAGAACTCTTTTTAGATTTATTACCATAAGCCAATTTCTTAGTGTCCAGGGAATCAATAGCCTTAGTAGCCAAACTGTTAACCATAGGAGTAGGCGAATCAAAAGCTACTGAAGGCGAGCCCTCATTTAACTCAGAATGAGGGAGAACCTCACCAAAACGTGAAGAATCAAGGAATACTCCCCTTTCAAAATACCATCTGTCTCCACAGAAACTGTCTCAGAAGAAACCACATGCGAAGAAGGAATAACCAAAGTCGAGTCCAACTCATTAGCAGAACACACTCCCAAAACAAGATTTTTGTCAACATTCAAAGGCAAAACTCCACCTGAACTTACAGGGGTCAAATAGATACTCTTACCTTTCTTGTTTTTAGTGATCGGGATCCAGGCCCCCACCTGATCCTTAGTAGACGCAACCGTGGAGTCCTTATCTGTAGCCGGAATAGGAGCCTTTTTAGGGCAAGAATTCACCGAGTGACCAAAGACTGCACAAGTTGAACATTTCACAGGAACCCACTCAAATTCAATCCTAATGGGGACCCTAGTGCCATTAGGGTATTGGAAAACAATCTCCTCAGCAAGCGAATTCCGGGCATCAATCTCAACACAAACACGAGCAAAACTGAGTCGTTTCCTGGACAGGGTAATATGGTCAGCATTGAGAGGTCTCCCAAGTGCACTAGCTACACAACTAATCCCTTTCGTCGTCCATAAAGGAATAGGTAGATCAAAAAGTCTGATCCAGACCGGAACCTTGAACAAATCCTCCTTAGTCATAGATAGATTTGGATGCCAAAGTTTTAGAACCAAATGTCTATTAGCCATATGCCAAGGGGCTCCATCCACCACAACACTAGCCTCTTGAAGGCTATTGAATCTAAACAAAAAGAAACCGTTATCGGAGGTAAGAACTTCTATCAAACCCATCCTTCCCCATATCTTGTGAGCAATAGAATTGACAGTTTGGAAGGGGAGACGTTTTCCCACAAAGTAACCTACTAGAGTATTCCTCCAATACACACTTCCTTCTTCAATCACTTCAGCAGATGGGCACACAACAACCTTACCATCTATAATGTTAGGTTCAACATAATGTAAAGCTGTAGACGAATAAGTCGAAACTAGATGGTCACCTCCCAAAGAACCGTTCAAAGCAGATGCATAACTCTTAGGTCCAACAGAATATCCCCCACCTGCAACTACATGAGACACTGGCACAGCCTCCTGACTCACGCCAATCTCCAAACCATTCTTCACCTCCACTGCCCCAGAGTCCAAACTGCTTGCAGACCCCCTTGCACCACCAGGTCTAGACTTACTAACACAATCAGGCCCAGGAGATACACCTAAATCAGGGACATTTAATTGCAAGCCACCAGCATCACTACCAACAGCGCCAAGAACAAATTCAGAACCTACAATACCCCCATCAATCTCAGGACCAGAAGCACAAATCAATTTAGAAGAGTCAACATCCCCAACCGGTTTACCATTGCAACAAGGACCAAAAACACTGCCAATACCAACACCACAATCACTCAGACCTCCAACAAAATCAGGACCAGAATCTACCAAACCCCTATCAACGCCAATGCCAGAAACCAAACAAACCTCATCTACCAAACCCACATCCCCAGCAACCACACTTCCAACAGAGTTACCTACAACACCATGTTCAGAAGCACAAGCAGAGCAAACAGAATGTGACCCTAACCCAGACTTACAAGAACACAAACTGCCGGCGAGACCATCTGTTAATCCAATACCCGAAACACCAACAACTACACCATCAGTACCAGAATCAAATCCCAAACGCCGTTCAATCTTCGAGCTCACCTCATCCTCGACCATACCACCACTGTCAATACCAGAATTACCAGCACAGCTGACTGACTCAGAGGCGCAATAACCAGACCGGCACGAACCCAATCTTCCAGCAGGACCACCTTCTGAGGCATAAGGCTTGACACAGGTCACGGACATCGGCGCTGGAACTGAGACCGAAGATGAGCTAACATAACCAGTCGTGGGCTTCAATCGACCAGAATCAAGATCCATAGGAGGCGAGGCTACAGTGTTCACAAAAACAGACCTAACAGCCTTGCGGCTGTGACCAGGGAGGCGCGGCCCCCCAACAGAATAACCAGACGAAGTCATTAGAGGAAAGACTAGACAGAAGAAAAAAGGGTAGATCTGAG
Source organism: Zanthoxylum bungeanum (assembly GCA_019454045.1). NCBI lineage: Eukaryota > Viridiplantae > Streptophyta > Magnoliopsida > Sapindales > Rutaceae > Zanthoxylum > Zanthoxylum bungeanum. The sequence continues at coordinate 18,912 of SKCR01022890.1, forward strand.
AAGGGGATGAACGGACCGGTTGAAGACCAAAACCGATCTGAGAAAACAAAGGGAAAAAACGGGATATAGATTTGAGAAGATAAATGGGCAAAATAAAGAAATCAAAATCACGGGATTAATCGGTTTGGTAAAAGACCAGAGCCGATTTGCAAGAAACAAGGGGTTATATTTTAAAAAATCACGGCGATCCAGACGAGAATCGCCGAGAGGGGAGGGAAAGTTGAGAGCATTTTAGGTCATACCAAAAGAATAAGCGAAATGATTGCAGCAATCGGTGGAGAAATTGGTAGAAGCCTTTAGGTTTTTCTATAAATACCAAGCCCTTTCATTTGTAATTCTCATGCTTTCCTTAGGTTTTTGTAAGGAATTTAAGGATTCCATCTTGTTTGTATTTATTTTTAGTATTTAATTTATGAATTTTTATTTTCAGTAATAGTAGTAGTTATTCTTCTTCTTCTCTTTTCTTTCATGTTTAGTAGTTAGATTTCCGCTAGGGGAATGGTGAAGCTTTTATTATTTTAATTTAGATTAATTTCCCTTAATTATAATATGGAAATTATAATTGAAATTAAAAGGATTACCGCCTTAATGGCTGGTTTTATTTATTTGACATAAAGTAACACCGCCTATATGGCCAGTCTTTAGGTGACAGATAATTACCGCCTATATGGTTGGTTTATGGACAAATAATGTTACCGCCTTTATGGATGGTTGGACTTAATTAAAATCTGACTTAATGAGGATACCATCTATATGGTCGGTTGGTAATATTACGGATAATTTATGTATTATAATGAGGGAGATTTCTAAATTAGGAATAGTAAAAGTTGATTCCCTAACCCCCCCAGCATTTTATTTTTATTCTAGGGAAGTGATGAAACACAATATCAACACTTAATAATTGATTTTCTTTTTATGGGTAATTCTTTAGTTTGTTTATTGGGTCTTAAGTTTAATGGTTCTTGTTGTCTGATCACCAATAAGATTGATGTGGCAAACTTAAAATGAACTTGGAAAATGGATTTTAGGTTTCAGCCTTAGATTCAATAGCTCACGGTCTTCCTTGGGGATAGATAACCCTTTAATAGATTTCCTTACATGATAGGATTATACCCGTCGGGCGTAGATAGCCATAATTGGAACTTGATCTTAATGAATCCAGGTAATTTGGTTGACATAGGAATATGGTTCAATTGGGTTATACTGGGTATTTGCATCTGACCATCGAAAGAGGCTTTTGCATATCACCGTGTTCCAAGTGAGTAAACTGAGTTATTACACATATGTAAGAGAATCAATTCATCTTTAGAATATTATTGTGTGGAGTCACGACCCTAGATCTTTGAGTATTTCTTTTATTTTCCTTAGTATTTTCTTTTGAGTCTGTTTTTATTTTAATTAGCAAATCCACATTCAACCAACCAAAAGTAATTAATTCCCTTCCCCCTATAATTAGATACCTGTAAATAAATAGATTCAATAATTAATAACAACAGTAGGAATTAAGTCCTTGTGGGATCGATATTTTATACTACTTGAACAATATGTGCGCTTGTGTTATACGCGTGTGAATGCACCGGTCAAGCTTCACAGATCTTTCTCTCTCTCTCTGCATAATATACAAACCTTAAACACCATGTATCTTCGTCTCTCTCAAATAAATAAACCCTGTAAATCCTTCATGCCTCATTCTCCCAAATGTCTTCCTCTCACTTCGACCTAGAGCTCATCCTCCTCAAAACTCACAATAAAACTCACAGAAGTAACAAAAACCCCAAATCAGACTCACGTGTCTTCCTCTCTATCTTCTCTTCAGTCGGCATCCCCAATCAATAACAAACACAACTCTAATAGCTCTCGGCTGGACTAGTTCAACACAAACCTTTCTCTCGGTTCCATCTCTCACCTCTTCTCCCTCCAATAGATACCTGTAAATAAATAGTATCAATAATTAATAACAATAGTGTAGGCACTGCATTTTTGCATATAAGTCCCGATGATGAGTCTCGTATGGAGACAGCACTTCTTTAGTTGTGAAAGTCGCGGGAAGCAGACGTTGGAAGGGTAAAGTTGGAAAAAAGAATTTTTGTTGGATTTAATCTCGTTGTTTAGCTTCGCTCGATTGTTGGACCTCCGTTTCAAAGCTTATCCTCGGCCCAAAACCCCATAAACCACTTACCAAACCATAAACCAAACCCAAAACACCCGAGCCTACATAAATAACCAAAGCCCACGCCCATGGAGCCTTATTCACGCCCATAGCTTCCTAGATTATGGATATGCACATTTATCACATGCTAAAATCAAGTCAAATCCCTTCCTAATTAAATGATATCTCATAGATCCCTTTCCTAATCAAAAGCAATCACCATCCTAAATAAGGAGATTCATTCCTTGTGAGATACAAATTAGGAGATGTCACCATCAATGAGAAATCCTTTTCCTATTCTAATAAAGAAAGTCTCCTCTCCTTTGCCTATAAAAATGACCCTTCACCACCCTTCACAACAGAATACATTCATAACTGTAGGCATTGCATTTTTTCATTTTAAGTCCCGATGATGAGTCTCGTATGGAGGCACCACTTCTTTAGTTGTGAAAGCCGCGGGAAACAGACGTTGGAAGGGTAAAAATGGAAAATGGAATTTTTATTGGATTTTACTTCGTTGTTTAGCCTCGGTTGTTTGTTGGACTTCCGTTTCAAAGCTTATCTTAGGCCCAAAACCCCCGTAGACCACTTACCAAACCCAAACCAAACACAAAATACCCAAGCCTACCCATGGACCAAAGCCCACGCCCATTAGACACACATTCATGCCCATGTCCTCTCTAAATAGGTAAATGCACATTTATCACATGCTAAAATCAAATAAAATCCATTCCTAATTAGATGAAATTTCCTAGATCCTTTTCCTAATCAAATCTAATCACAATCTTAAATTAGGAGATCTATTCCTTATTAAGGAGATGTCACCATCAATAGAAATCCTATTCCTATTCGGATTAGGAAAGTCTCCTCTCCTTTGCCTATAAAAAGAGACCTTCACAACACATTCACAAAACAACCCAAGCACACATATCATCAAACTCACGCCCAAGACAAGTTTAAGCTTTCCTTTGCACGTCCAAAGACCTTTTTTCCAAGCCCCATTGCCGCACCTTCAATCCAAGACACCCTAGCTTTGTCGTGAACCTTCTTCCACCCCACACCATTCACGCCTAAGCCTCAAACACAGCCCCCTTTGCCGCATCTTTAACACTCATCACAGCCCCCAAATCAACCTTAAAACAGCCCCAAACATTGCCCTAAAGTCGCACAAACAGCCCCCACACACAGCCCATCAATTCGTGCCCAAACCGAGCCTAAAACACTCACTGCACTGCACCTTTACTGCCGCAAAACAGCCCCTGACCTGATCTGATTTTGCTGCGATTTTAGCCCATAAAACAGCCCCAAAACCACCTAAAAACTGCACCAAAAAACTGCACAGAGTCCCCTCTAAAATCCCTTAAAACCGCAAGCCAAATAGTCTTCAAAATCACCCAAAACAGTCCACAAAATCACCAAAACAGTGACCTGAAAAACAGCAGCAAAACAGCAGCGAAACGGACCAAAAACAGCAGCCCGGACAGTAAAACAGCGAGGAAAGACGTTGAGTTAACGAATTAGAAAAGTTGCGGATCATTCACCCTTCCAACGGACGTGTAACGCCCTTTCTTGGACGACAAAAGAGGTTAGACCTGAGGGCACCTTTTTTACTTATCTTCTTTCATTTTATTTTATTTATTTTAAAATATTATTGCATGAGAGTCGTTTGAAGCATGATGTGATTGTTGGATGAGCGGGATATGTGTTCCCCTTTTTGTGGTATATCGGATGGAAACCCGGACATAAATTCCGTAACCGATTTCGAATGGACGGTAGTGTGGTCTGCACTCGGGATACAACGCCACGTACCACTTAAGAGACACATATTTCGTCTCATCCAAACTTGTATTTGAGCATGTGATAGTTTCTAGGTTGTTTTATTTATTATTTAAAGCATGATTTAGTATAGATTGTTATTTAATTTTCAAAGCATGATCGTGTTAATTAGGCATGTCATTTCTTTATTCTTTATGCATGATGTTTAGTTTAGTTTATATTCATATTTAAGTATTTATTCGTTAATTATATTTAATGGTTCAATGTGCTCGTTGTGTGATATCTTGTTTGCCGTTCAAAACTTACTGTCAAGCATGCAAACTTAGATTAGGAGTTACTCTTATGAATGCATATTATATCTAGGACATTCTTGAGCATACACCTTGAATAGATTCGGTCAGTTTATTGCACAAATCATATCATCACAAGTGACATAAGTAAGGGACCATTCCGAACCCAATGGTTTGAGGTCTTCCCTTGCGAGGGGTGAGTGCGACCTTAAATCTTTATCCCAGTTCACACCGGGTGGCGACTCCATGTTACATCTCCGGTTTAGTTCCCCTGCGAGCTATTCTGTACTCCCAACTAGGCCGCGAGCCTAGAACAGCGTCGTCAAGTTCTGTGTCCTACAGTCTGGCGACTCCACTGGGGATAGAGAATCGGCCCCGAAATCATGTCTTGTGATGTGTATAATTTGTGCATTAGTTGACCGTTTCTATAGTGGGTTGAGGGAGTTCAATCAAAGGCATTGTCATAAACCCGCATGAGAACCATAGTTGTATATCCTATAGAAGTTGCCCCTTTATGCTTTTGATAACCACATGCATATTATATCTCATATGTCGCATGCATCTCATGCGTACACGCATCATGTTAACCCGTGTCTTAAAAGCCATCATAGATATTCGTTGGGTTAGAGAAGGAAAAAAGGGTTTGTCAAGAGGTGTTTAGCAAACGTGAATCAAGAAATAGAAAAGCTTACGGAAAGGATAGAAAGACCATTGGGGGGGCCTTGAAAAAGAAAAAAGAAAAAAAAAAGAAAAAAGAAAAAGAAAAAAAATTTGTTTGTTTTTAGTCCTTGATAATTAGACATAAGTCCGATGATGAAATCGTTTGCATTAGGGTGAAATCTTAGAAACGATAAACTCTTGATGTGCTTTTATCTGATGCTTTGAGTAATTGATCTATGTTAGACTTGTAAGAACTTGATTATGGTTCTGAGCAGTGAAAACCTGAGTAGTTGGCAAAGTGACTAGTTGAAGAAATTGTAGGTTGGCAAATGACCATTTTCTTAGATGTTTATCCTGATTTGCTTGTGTTATGATGTGTGGTATGGTTAAAAATAAAAGAAAAGTCTCTAAAGAAAAGAATTGAACCACCTATAACCGATAAGCGTGAAGCTACCCATGGGCGAGTATTAGGACCACCATGAGGAGAAATACTACCTTAAAGGGTAGGTGCGTTGAAAAAAAAAAGGAAAGAAAAAAAAGAGAAAAAAAAGAGAAAAAGAATGAAGTTCAAAATGAAAAGAAAAAATGAGATACAAAGGAAAAGAGAGATAAAGCCATGCTACATTGAGCATAGAAAAGCAACTGAATGCATAATTGAGACATCTAGGTTGGTCTGACCCGTCGATCCCGATTTTTGAAACGAAATCATTGAGTTAGCTTACCTAAGGATCAAGCTGTGAAATAATCTTTGCACACACACACTTTGAGACTGGCATAGATCATTTATTCAAAAACTCAGATTTGAGTTGCATTGAGTGTTTTGAATGTTCTCTGGTTTCATTACTGGGCATTCCTTGAGGACGATAATATGTATAACTATTGGGACTATTTCGTAGCATGTGATATAGTATGATGATATGGAAGGCCCTACCATGTGGTTCATCTTGACCAAGTGCAAACAGCGGAGAACATGAAGCTAAATTAAGACTGGGAGCGACCAGTCTACCACCCCTTGAATAAGAAGAATGACACGAAATTGAGCCATGAGACCAGAGAGAAGACTGAGCAATCACTTGGAGAACTGGGGAAGACCTAACCCAGCGGAATAGGAAATTCATTCATGCATGCATGCATACACGTAACATATTTTGCATTCTTCTTTTGTGTTTGTTTTGTTTTGTATTCACAGGTTTCAAAGAAGAAAAAGAGAAAGCGGCAAAGACAAGCCAACCAGAACAACAACATATCAGTAGTAGTTTTTGGGATGAGTCCCAGGGTTGTAGCCCATATCAGTTTCTGTTTTGGGGATGAATCCCAGGGTTGAGGCCCATATCAGTTTCAGTTTGGGGATGAGTCCCAGGGTTGAGGCCCATATCAGTTTCAGTTTGGGGATGAGTCCTAGGGTCGAGGCCCACATCTTCAGAGTTTTGGAATGAAACCGGGAATGAACCCTAGGGCCGAGGCCCATGTCATCAAAATTTGGAATGAATCAAGGAATGAATCCTAGGGCCGAGGCCCATGTCGTCAGAATTTGGAATGAATCGAGGGAATGAATCCTAGGACCGAGGCCCATGTCGTCAGAATTTGGAATGAATCCTAGTGTCGAGGCCCACACCATCAGAGTTTTGGAATGAATCCAGCAATGGAGATATAGTTCATGAATGAACAAGCTGAGAATGGCACTCCGAGAATGGAGCACAGTTCGAGAATGAACAAGCCAGGAGTGGCACTCTAAGAGAGAAGCACCGTTCGGGAATGAAACATTACTCTGCATCAGTGTTAGTTTTGCCGGGTATGGCATTCTGAGGGCGAGGTCCACAATGGTTTAGTAGCAGACTTGCCGGGTATGGCATTCTGGGGGCGAGGCCCACATTAGTTTGGTATCAGTTCTGTCGAGTATGGCATTCTGAGGGCGAGGCCCACAATGATCTAGTAGCAGACTTACTGGATCTGGCATTCTGGGGGCGAGGCCCACATCAGTTCAATATCAGTTCTGACGGGTATGGCATTCCGGGGGTGATGCCTATATTATCACCAGTGTTAGTTTTTCCGGCTATGGCATTCTGAGGGCAAGGCCCACAATGGTTTAGTAGCAGACTTGCCGGGTATGGCATTCTGGGGGCGAGGCCCACATCAGTTCAAATTAGTTTGCCAGGTACGGCACTCTGGGTATGGAGACATCAGATCAGCTTGCCGGGTACGGCACTCCGGGTATGGAGGCATCAGATCAGCTTGTCGGGTATGGCACTCCGGGTATGGAGACATCAGCTCAATTTTCCAGGTACGGCACTCCGGGTATGGAGGCATCAGATCAGTTTGCCAGGTACGACACTCCGGGTATCGAGATATCACAACTGCGACACCCTAGGTACGAGGTTAGCACGCCAGGTACGGCATGTGGACTATTGTGGACTATTGCGACACCCTAGGTACGGGGTTAGCATTCATCATCACTGCGGCACTCTAGGTGCAGAGACGCAACCGTGACACCCTAGGTACGGGGTTTAGCACGCCAGGTACGACATGTGGACTATGTGTATTATTTGGACTACCGTGGACTACCGATGACTACCGAGGATTATGTGGACTACCGTGGATTATATGGACAACCGTGGACTACCGAGGACTACCGTGGATTATGTGGATAATCGTGGACTACCGAAGACTACCGTGGATTTTGTGGACTACCATGGACTACCATGGACTACCGAGGACTACCGCGGACTATGTGGATTATGTGGACTACCAAGGACTACCGTGGATTATGTGGACTACCGTGGACTACCGAAGACTACCATGGAATATGTGGACTACCGTGGACTACCGAGGACTACCGTGGACTCTGTGGATTATGTGGATTATCGAGGACTACCGTGGATTATGTGGACTACCGTGGACTACCGAGGACTACCATGGACTATGTGGATTGTGTGGATTACCGAGGACTACCGTGGATTATGTGGACTACCGTGGACTACCGAGGACTACCGTGGACTATGTGGATTACTGAGGACTACCGTGGACTATGTGGATTATGTGGATTACCGAGGACTACCGTGGATTATATGGACTACCGAGGACTACCGTGGATTATGTGGACTACCGTGGACTACCGAGGACTACCGTGGATTATATGGACTACCGTGGACTATGTGGATTGTGTGGATTACCGAGGACTATTGTGGGTTATGTGGACTACCAAGGACTACAGTGGATTATTTGGACTATCGTGGACTACCGAGGACTACCGTGGATTATGTGGACTACCGTGGACTATCGTGAAGAATTGTGGACTACCGCGACACCCTGGGTATGGGGTTTAGCACTATCAACTCAACACAGTAGGCAGACCATGTGGCAGCTGGCGAGCCAGGTAAGTAAAAATGCATTGCACATACTTTGATAGGAATTGTCATTGTCACACACTGCACAAGTCCCAGCAATGTGGGGGTGACTGTAGGCATTGCATTCTTGCATTTTAAGTCACGATGATGAGTCTCGTATGGAGGCACCACTTCTTTAGTTGTGAAAGCCGCGGGAAACAGACGTTGGAAGGGTAAAATTGAAAATTGAATTTTTGTTGGATTTTAATTCATTGTTTAGCCTCGGTTGTTTGTTGGACTTCCGTTTCAAAGCTTATCTTAGGCCCAAAACCCCCGTAGACCACTTACCAAACCCAAACCAAACACAAAATATCGGCGATGTTTGTTGGATCAGCGCAGAAAGAGGCTCTGCGAATAACCTTCTCTGATGAAGAACTTCCACCTGAGGGGAGAAACCACAACAGGCCTTTATTCATCTGAGCTGAAGTCAATGGCAAGAAGACGTCATGTGTGATGGTGGATGATGGTTCATCCATCAATATGTGCCCGTTGAAGATTCTGGCAAGGCTAGGCATAAAGCCGACGGATTTGAGCCCTTCTCACATGACTATCAAGGCTTATGATGACAGTAAGCGGGGAGTCGAGGGTACTTTTGCTGCGATAGTTAAAGTTGGACCAGTTGAAGATGAGGTGGAGTTCACAGGGCTGGATATGCCAGCTACTTTTGCCTTATTTTTTGGAAGGCCCTGGTTTCATAAGCTCGGGGGCGTGCCCTCTATTTTACATCAGATGATCAAGTTCCCACATGACGGGAAAATTGTCACCATCTGAGCCGAGGTGGATAATTTCCTAGCCGCTTTGGAAATACAACCTTTCACAATATTCCAAGTGCCGCGACTTTTGAGGAATGGGTGGATCCCAAAGTGGCCAGAATTATGGAGAATATGAAGTTTGAACCAAACAAAAGTTCAGCCTTGCCAGACTTTAAAGGGCAGAATACTCGGAGGGGTTTAGGATACCGGTCTGACGAAGATAAGCCAAAGGCCAAGAAGAAAGGGCTGAAGTTGATGGAGTGTTTTGTAAAAGCCTCGAGGTATCAAGGAGAACCTGAACCAGTGGATGTCAACGGGATTGTAGTGCCTGGATTTGAAATCTTCCAAAATGTGCTAAGTGAAAAGCCGTTGGCAGGAGAAGTTGCGAAGAAGGAAGATGAGAAATGGGAAGAATAGCTGATGAAGCTAGATAGCCTGACTCTGGAAGAATATAAGGAGCCTGAGGAGAAGCCGGTTGCAGAAGATGAAATGTCCGTAGATGATGAGGATATGTATCTTCCTGACTTATTTGAATGTAATCCCGCATTGATTAGCAATAAAGACAATAATTTTGCTTATTTGCCCGAGTCTCTTCCTCTTAACTTGCATGACTTAAGCATATTTAATATCAACTCCATCAAAACGAACGCATTCAACCTTGATACGCCTGAGAGCCCCAAGGAAATCTTGATTGCGAGTGAAGTTACCGCCGAAGAGTGGAAGAACTTAGAAGAGATGTTGGTTAAATATGCCAAAGTGTTCGCTTGGTCTTACGAGGACATGATAGGGGTATATAGAAGCATTGCCCAGCATGCGATACCAACTTACCCGAATATAAATCCTGTGAAGCAGAAACTCCGACGGATGAGACCTGAATGGGCCGAGAAAGTTAGAGAGGAAGTTAAGAAGCAAATAGATGTGGGATTCCTGGAAGTTGTGAAATACCCTGAGTGGTTGGCCAATATCGCGCCTGTGCTGAAGAAAGACGGCAAAGTCAGAATTTGTGTTGATTACAGAGATCTTAACAAGGCATGCCCGAAAGATGATTTTTCGTTGCTGCATATAGATGTACTTGTTGATATTGCAGCTTGTCTTCCATGTACTCATTCACGGATGGGTTTTCAGGATACAATCAGGTGCTTATGGCTGAACAAGACAAGGATAAGACTTCCTTTGTCACGGAGTGGGGTACTTATTGCTACAAGGTAATGCCGTTTGGGCTTAAAAATGCTGGACCCACATACCAGCGGATGGCCACTACCTTATTTGATGACCTAATGCATAAGGAGATTGAGGTATACGTAGATGACATGATGGTCAAGTCGAAGACTAGAGAATGGCATATAGAAGCGCTGGAAAAGTTCCTTGAACGAGTTGACAAGTACAACCTGAGGTTGAATCCAAAGAAGTGTGTATTCGGAGTAACATCAGGTAAATTGCTTGGCCATACCGTGGGAATGGGAGGCATAGAAGTAGATCCTGAGAAGATCAAGTCTATTACTGAAATGCCGGCACCAAAGACATAGAAAGAAGTCAGAGCTTTCATGGGGAAAATCCAGTATATCAGCTGGTTCATTGCAAAGTTGACGTTAGTGTGCGAGCTTATCTTCAAACTGTTAAGGAAATACCAACCGGTGAAATAGAACGAGCAGTGTCTGGAAGCATTTGACAGAATCAGAGGATATTTGGTGAAACCTTATGTGTTGAAACCTTCGAGGCAGGGTAAACCCTTGGTACTTTATTTGGCTATTGAACCCGAAGCGCTGGGGGTGATGATAGTACAAGCAGATGAGACATGGGTAGAGCATACTGTCTACTACCTTAGTAAGAAGTTGCTTCCATATGAAGCCCGCTATCAAGAAGTAGAGAAGATTTGTCTAGCAGTAGTATAGGCGTCTAGGAAATTACGCCATTACTTCCAATCCTACAAAATCCAAGGGTAGCGAAGGAGGATCCTTTGAAGTACCTGCATTCAGTACCATCGCTAGTTGGAAAGCTGGGCAGATGGTTAGTACTGCTAACAGAATTTGATATCGAGTACCTCACTTCTAAAGTGATCAAAGGGCGAGCCGTGGCAGAGTTCTTGGCATTGCAACCTGTTGAAGCCTTATTTATTTTACCTCAGAAACCTAGCACAGGCTATCCCTAACTGTAAATTTCAGCACTTGCCACGGGAAGAAAATCAGATGGCGGATGCATTGGCGACACTAGCCGCAAGCTGGGAGAATCCAGAGGAATTGGTAATGAGACCACTTGTGCTGACAACAGCGAGCCGACCAGTCTATGAGATAGAAAGAATCTTGGAAATAGAGGTCGACGATGGAAAACCTTGGTATCATGATATTCAGAGGTATCTGGAGCATGGGGAACTCCCAGTGGAAGCAAGTAGAAAGGACAGAATCGTCATTTAGAAGTTGGCTTCTCAATATGTGAGTCTGAAGGGAGAACTCTACAAGAGGCGGGCGAAAGGTATTCAGCTGAAGTGTTTAAGAAAGGAAGAAGCTCAGAAGATAAAGGAATAAGTGCATGCTGGTGTATGTGGACCACATATGAACGGATTAAACTTGTCCCGCAAAATTGTGAGGCAAGACTTCTACTGGTCAACCATGAAAGCTGATTGCGCAATGCTAGTAAAGCACTATCATGATTATCAGGCACACGGTAATTTACATCATTTACCACACACAGAGTTACATGGGTTGTCAGAGCCGTGGCTTTCTCAGCATGGGAAATAGACATGATCAGAGAGATTTGACCAAATGCATCGAATGGAAACCGCTTTATAGTAGTGGCAGTGGACTACTTCTCGAAGTGGGTAGAAGCCGAATCATTCCGTAATGTTACAGCAAAGCAGATGGCGAAGTTCATAGTTCGGAATCTTATTTGCCGGTATGGTATGTCGCACCATGTGGTAACGGACAATGGAGTCCAATTTCAGGGAGAGACAAAGGTAATGCTGCAGAAGTACGGAATAGGCCATCACAAATCCTCACCATACAGGCCGCAGGCTAATGGGGCAGTCGAGGCAGCCAACAAGACAATAAAGATGATTTTGGTGAAGATGACTGAGAATTATAAAGATTGGGCTGATAAACTACAGTATGCCCTGTGGGGGTACAAAAATTATGTGAGGATGGCGACATGAGCTACGCCTTACTCTTTGGTCTATGGAATGGAAACGGTATTACCGGTGGAAGTTGAGATACAGTCTATGCAGGTATCAGTAGAAGCAGAATTGCCTGAGCAGGAATGGACCTCGCAGAGGTTTTAACAGTTAGCCTTGATGGACGAGAAAAGGATGAAGTCCTTGCATCACATGCAGATATACCAGAAGAGGTTGTCTCGAGCATTTAATAAGAAGGTGCGTCCTACCAAGATCAAGAAAGGTGATTTGGTGCTTAAGCAGTCAAAACCATCGACAACCGACCCGAGGGGGAAGTTCAGACCAAAGTGGGAAGGGCCCTATATCATCCAGAAGGTAATGGGAAATAGAGCAGTGAGACTGTCTGACTTGGAAGGGAATGAGTTCACAGAGCCGATCAATGTTGACAGGTTAAAGCTGTACTTTGCCTGAGACTGAGTAGTCACATGCAGAAGACCTAACTCGACAGGATAAGGAAACTCATGCATGCGTGCATACACATAACATATTTTGCATCCTTTTTTGTGTTTTTTTTTGTTATGTATTCACAGGTATTGAAGACAGAAAAGTGAAAAGCGGCAATGACAAACCAATCAGAAACAGCAAAAGCACAGTATCGGATTCGGGTAGAAATCCTAGGGCTGAGGCCCACATCGATGTCAAGATTCGGGTAGTAATCTGAGGGTTGAGGCCCATGTGAGTTTGAGTTTCGGGTATGGATCTCAGGGGGCGAAGCCCGTATTATCAGAAGATGAAGAAAGAAAGAATTCCTTGGAGTGAGTGAGTGGAAAAAAAATAAATAAATAAAAGATGGAGAAAAAAGAGAGAGAAAAATCTTTGATAGTTAGACATATGTCCGGAGATGACATTGTATGCTGTAGGGAGAAGCCTTAGAAAAGAGAAGTGCGAGACGAGTTCTTGTCCGGAATTCTGAATGATTGATCTCGGCTAGACTCATGAAGCACTTGATAAAGGTATATCAACAGTAGAAGCCTGAGCAGTCGATGAGATGACTAGTTGAAGAGATGGTGGATCGGTGAATGACCGTTTGCCTGGATGTCCACCCAGATTTGCTTACGCTACAATACATGATATGGTTGGAAATAATGAAAGAAAAGTCTCTGCAATGAAAAGAAAAGAAAATAGACCACCTATAACCGATAAGCGTGAAGCTACCCATGGGCGAGTATTAAGACCACTATGAGGAGAAATACTACCTTAAAGGGTAGGTTAGTTAAAAAAAGAGAAAAAGGTAAAAAGATAAAAGAAAATAAAAGATAAAAGTTCTAAATGAAAAGAAAGAGACAGAAAAAAGAAAAAGACCATATCATGTTGAGTATGCCGAAGTAATCACAGAGTGTGACCAAGACATCCAGGTTGGTTAGACCCACTGGTCCGATTCTCCGAAGCGAAATCATCAAGTTGGCTAACTTAAGGAAAAAGCTACGAAAGAGCCTTAGCACACACACACTGGGAGTCTAGTTCAGATCACCCATTCAGACGATTGGAGTTGAGTATGTCGAGTACTTTGAAGATTCTTTGGCTTTGACGCGAAGCATCCGTTGAGGACAAAAATATGTTTATCTATCAAGATTATCTCGTGAGAGGCAATTTAATATCAATTTGTTGAAAGAGAGTATCAACATCAGTAAGCAGACTTGCCGGGTATGGCATTCTAGGGGCGAGGCCCATGATGGTTTAGTGTCAGTTCTGCCGGGTATGGCATTCTGGGGGCGAAGCCCGTATTGGTTCAGCATCAGTTCTGCCGGGTAGAGCATTCTGGGGGCGAGGCCCACATTGGTTCAGATAAGTTTGCCAGGTACGACACTCCGGGTATGGAGATATCAGATCAGTTAGCCAGGAACGGCATTCCGGGTATAGAGATATCAGTTTTCCAGGTACGGCACTCCGGGTATGGAGATATCAGATCAGCCAGGTACGACACTCCGAGTATGGAGATATCATATCAGCCAGGTATGGCACTCCGGGTATGGAGATATCAGATCCGTTTTCCAGGTATGGAGATATCACAGCTGCGACACCCTAGATACAGGGTTAGAATTCAGACATTTGTGGCTCTCTAGGTACAGAGACGTCACCGCGACACCCAAGGTACGGGGTTAGCATTCAGACATTTGTGGCTCTCTAGGAACAGAGACGTCACCGCGACACCCTAGGTACAGGGTTACCATTCACACATTTGTGGCTCTCTAGGTACGGAGACGTCACCGCGACACCCTAGGTACGGGGTTAGCATTCATACATTTTTAGCTCTCTAGGTACAGAGACGTCACCACGACACCCTAGGTACAGGGTTAGCATCAGATTATTACGGCACTCTAGGTACGGAGACACAACTGCGACATCTTAGCTACGAGATTAGCATTCAGACCAAAGCGACACCCTACGTACGGGGTTAGCATGCCAGGTACGACATGTGGACTATTCAGACTACTGCGACACCTTAGGTACGGGGTTAGCATTCACACATCAACAACATCACTGCGGCAATCTAGGTACGGAGACGCAAATGCGACACCCTAGGTACGAGGTTTAGCACAATCAGAATCAACTTAGATCAGTATGGCAAGTCAAGTGGCAGCTGGCGAGCCAGGTAAGTAAAAATGCATTGCACGTACTTTGATAGGATTGTCATTGTCACATACTGCACAAATCCCATCAAAGTGGGGGCGAGTGTAGGCACTGTATTTTTGCATATAAGTCCCGATGATGAGTCTCGTATGGAGACACTACTTCTTTAGTTGTGAAAGTCACGGGAAGCGGACGTTGGAAGGGTAAAGTTGGAAAAAAGAATTTTTGTTGGATTTAATCTCGTTGTTTAGCTTCGGTCGCTTGTTGGACCTCCGTTTCAAAGCTTATCCTCGGTCCAAAACCCCATAAACCACTTACCAAACCATAAACCAAACCCAAAACACCCGAGCCTACCTAAATAACCAAAGCCCACGCCCATGGATCCTTATTCACGCCCATAGCTTCCTAGATTAGGGATATGCACATTTATCACAAGCTAAAATCAAGTCAAATCCCTTCCTAATTAAAAGAAATCTCATAGATCCCTTTTTCATAATCAAAAGCAATCACAATACTAAATAAGGAGATTCATTCCTTGTGAGATACAAATTAGGAGATGTCACCATCAATGAGAAATCCTATTTCTATTCTAATAAGGAAAGTCTCATCTCCTTTGCCTATAAAAATGACCATTCACCACCCTTCACAACACAACACATTCATAACACATACTCGTCACATTCACGCCCAAGCATCCTCTCCAAGCCTCCATTGCCGCATACATTATATCATAAGCCCCTCCTATTGCCGTGAACCACCAACCCTATTTCACCATCTTTAGCCCTTCACGCCTAAACCACCAAACACAGCCCCTTTGCCGCATCTAAACCTCCTTTCACAGCCCCCTAATTTACTCCAAAAAAGCCCTAAATACACCCTTAAACCACCACAAAACCCCATGCAAACAGCCCCTACCTGTACGCCAAAATAGCCCACCAAATCGCCTCACTGCAGTCCAAAAAACTGCACTGTTTAATCACTGAAACTGCACCTTTTCCTACCACCAAAACAGCAGCTAATACACTCAAAACAGCCCCCTAAAATACCCCAAAACTGCACTAAAAAACTGCACAAAAACCCTCTGAAAAATCACCAAAAACCGCAGCCAATTAGCCCTCCAAATCGCCCAAAACAGTCCCCGAAACAACCAAAATAGTGACCTAAAAAACAGCATCAAAACAGCAGCAAAACGGAGTAAAAATAGCAGTCCGAACAGCAAAACAGCGAGGAAAGACGTCGAGTTAGTGAACCAAAAGAGTTGCGGATCATTCACCCTTCCAACGGCCCTTTCTTGGACGACAAAACAGGTTAGACCTAAGGGCACCCTTTTATTAATCATCTTTCGTTTATTTTATTTGTTTTTTTAAAATATTATTGCGTGAGAGTCGTTTGAGGCATGATGTGATCGTTGGAGGGGCTGAACGTGTGTTCCCCTTTGGAGAATATAGGATGGAAACTCGGACGTAAATTCCGTAGCCGAATCCGAATTGACGGTAGTGCGGTTTGTACTCGGATACAATGCCACGTACCACTTAAGAGACATATGTTTCGTTCCTTCCAAATGTGTATTTGAGCATGATATAGTTTGTAGGTTATTTATCTATTATTTAAAGCATGATTTAACCTAGTTAATTATTTATTGTCAAAGCATGATAATTTTATTTTTATGTATGATAGGTTGCTTAGTTTATGTTTACATTCAACTAGTTATTTGTTTATTTCAATTGAATGGTTCGATATGCTCGTTGTGTTCTATTGTGTGTTTGCCATTTAAAGACTTACTTTCAAGCATGCAAAATTAGATTAGGAATTATTTTGACGCATGTATATTAGATCTAAGTACCCTTGAGCATGATTATTGAATAGATTCGATTAGTTTATAGCACAAATCATACCATCATAAGTGACATAAGTAAGGGACCATTCCGAACCCAACAGTTTCAGGTCTTCCCTTGCGAGCGGTGAGTGTGGCCTTAAATCTTTGTCCCAGTTCACACTGGGTGGTGATATCTCTGGTTTAGTTCCTCCACGGACTATTCCATACTCCCAACTAGGCCGCGAGCCTAAAACAGTGTCGTCAAGTTTTGTGTCCTACAAACAACAGGAATTAAGTCCTCGTGGGATCGATATTTTTATACTATTCGAACGATAAGTGCGCTTGCATTATACGCGTGTGATTACGCCGATCAAGTTTTTACCATCGTTACTGTGGACTTATTTTTCTTGAGTTATTAATTTTGAAGCTATCTAATTTACTTGTATCTAATTTTCCTTATTTTTTTATCTGTAATTATTATTTTCTTTTATTTTTCAGGTGGTTGACATGGATCTTAGTTGCGTGATAAAGAAATTATAAATTTTAAAATGTGAAGATACACCTCAAATAAGGGAGCAACAGTCTGATTTCTGAGTCCTGTTGTCCAGTCTAATTATCCTTGGATGTCAGAACCATTCGACACTTACGCTCAACCATATCAGAATGCAATAAGGAGATGTAAGATATGTGATGGTAGCCACCCGAACATTAATCATTACTACAATTCAGGGTGGTAGAATTATCAGAATCCTTCAAGGTATGAAGAACCAACATATTTCACTGAACCTTATTCTCCATCTTATCCACCATCCACCTACGATCTTCGTCAAGAACCCCTCATGTTTTGCTCTGCCTTAAATGCTCTGTTTGTACTTTTCCCTGAAAATATCACACAAAATTAAAAACTCTACAACATATATACACAAAATATAAAAATAGAAATTACAACAAATTGTATGGGTTGCCTCCGTGCTAGCACTAAATATTTCGTCTTCAGCCATACGTGACTGAATCCATTTTTCAAGGAGATTTTAGTATGGTTTCGGATGTTCGATTAAAGACAATCCCATAAGCGTTGCTTTTGAAGCCTTTTTCCAATGGTAAAGTGGCAAAAAGAATTTTGTCTCATTCAGTGCTCATGCCACCTTTTTAATCTTTGTGGCACTAGAGGCTCCTGAAAAGAAAGAAAGAAAATCAAGAGGTCTCGTATGGTGCTTGACTTTGAATCGAAATTCTATTTTGTCAAGCTTTTAGGCGATATCTCTTATTTGTTCTCCCCAAAACTGTGATGTTTCTCCTAAATGCCTAATATCTTCAATTTGGTCAGACAATTGTTCCCTCATTTGCTCTGTTTCTTACTCCACCTTTTCTTCACAGATGTATTTTATGATTTCCGCATTCAATCTTCATCTATCATATGTGAAATGCATGCTCCATAAGTATCAACTTGAGGATGTAAGAGATGTCAGATTTTAGGTCTTCATCCTTTGAGGTTGATGTGACTGGCTCAGGTAGATTTTCTTCAAACATTAGTGCAATGGAAGCTCTAAGATCTTCATTTTGAGGATACATAATTTCTTCCTCAATTTTTGTTGGCATAAACAGCTCTACTTCTTCATCCTCATCAAAATTTGAATAATAAAAATCAAACAAAGACTTTGTTGGTTTGGGATTTCGTTGGTTTGGACTCCTAAACTGATACCTCTAGTTCTTGATACTATTCAACCTCTTCCTCTGTTAAGGTGTAATTGTTAAACTCTGGGTACTCGAAGGCTTCATCAGTTTCATCTGAAAATATCTCGTGAGGAATGTAGCTCTGGTTCTCTATCAATTGTCTCATTTGTTCTTTCAGTCTCTGAATGGATGCTGATTGTCTCTGAATATTTTCAAATTGTGACCGGCGTAAACACACACGTATAACGCAAGCGCACGTATCGTTCAAGTAGTATAAAAATATCGATCCCACGAGGACTTAATTCCTACTATTGTTATTAATTATTGAATCTATTTATTACAAATATCTAACAAAAGGGAGAATGGAATTGATTGCTTGATTAATTGAATGTGGTTTTACACAATAAATAAATAAATAAAAAGACAAAAGAAAATACTAAGGAAAATAACAAAAGACACAAAGATCTAGGGTTGTGATTTCTTTTAATATCATTTTAAAGATGAAGTGATTATCTTAAAGTTGGGTAATATATTGATTTATTAACCTGGAACACTAAATTATGTGTAAGCCTCTGTCGATGGTCAGACAAAAATACCCAGTTTAACCCAATTGAACCATATGTCTATGTCAACCAAATTATCTGGATTCATTAAGATTAAGTTCCAATTATGGCTACCCCCGCCCGACAGGTATATTCCTATCCTGTAAGGAAATATATTAAGGGTTATCTATCCTCAAGGAAGATCATGGGCTATTGAGTCTAAGGCTGAAACCTAAAATCCCTATGTCTAGTTCATTTTAGATTTACCAGATCAATTTTATTAATGGCCAATTAATGAAAAAGCATTAAGATTAAGACTCAATAAATAAATCTTTATAATACCCAAACTATAATCTAACCCCTTATAAACCGGTAATATTAAAAGTCATCACAACCCCAAATAACTAACACATAACTAGGGCTAGTAAAAACTTAAAAGTAAAAGACATAAAGTAAAAGCTGAAAAGTAAATTACAATAAAATAAAATGCTAAGGTAAAAGCTGGGGAAGTTACCTCCTCATAGTGAATAGTAAAAACTGTAAAAAGTAAAAAGTAAAAATTAAATTACTACTATTACAAAACGTAATTAAAATTATTTACAAAACTAAAAACTAAAAATAAAAAAAAATAAAAAAACTAAAAACTAAAGAATCTAGAGAGAGAAACTCTCTCTTTAGAGAGAATTCAAGAGAGAGAGAGGTACACTGAAATCTGAAATTTCACGCTCTATTTATAGGGGTCAGTAAGGTTCCAGCGTCGCGACGCCCATCTCGCGTCGCGACGCCATATTTGTGGACATGGCACGCTGTGGTTCGTCGATTGCAGATTCTGGATAAGGTGATAAGGTGACACGTGGCGGAGTGGTTGGAACTCAATTATTGTGACACGTGGCGGCTTTTGATTGGTCGATGAGATTCTTATCCGCCACGTGTCAGATAAGGATAGGATATCCAATAATTGATGCTGACGTGGCGGTGACGTGGCGACACGTGGGAAAGAGACTGTCGGCACCATAGAATTGCGACACGTGGCGCTTCCTGATTGGCTGATGATGATGTGGCGGTGAGGTGGCAGTTTGACTTGGTCAACCTGGTGACGTGGCTGATGATGTGGCAATGACGTGAAGTGACACGTGGCACATGTGGCGATGATGACTGTCGGCACCGTAGGATGCTGACACGTGGCACGGCGCATGTTAGCAGATTGGTTGTGATGGTGACACGTGTCATGGTGCATGTTAGCAAAGTCAAACTTTTCTCAGATTCTAACACGTGGACCCGGCGCACGTTAGCAAAGTCGGTGCATTCTGGGCGTCACGACGCGGGATTCCTGGAGTCGCGACGCGCTAAAGACCAAAATATCCATGTTGACGTATTTTTGTCCGTTTTTGCCCCAAATTACCTCCAGTGCTTTCCAAACTTTATTTATCTGCAAAATAACAACAAAACATATCAAAAAGTTCACAAAACTCAAGAAACTATACAAAATATTAGGTTAAATGAGTGGGAAAAAGTTATATATTTACCACTCATCAAATTGATTGTGGAATATTTCAAGCATTATATCCAACTTTTCGTCTTGTTTCTTGAACCAATCTTTGAGCATGTAAATCATCCGATCTTCCTCTGATGGTTCTTAAATTTATATATCAAATGAGTGGCGTATTGCATACACAAATTCTGTTGCCTTAATAATTGCTTTAATTTGCTTCTCTGTTGTAATTATCTTTATTTTCATAGACAAGATCCAGACTTTTTGACCTTTTATGATTTCTTTTGTTGTTTAGCTAATGTCGTCATTTGGAAGATACTAGTGCTATTATTACTCTCCCTTTTCAGGTGCTATAAATTCAACTCATCATTTTACTTTTGAAGGCATCCAGATTTGAGAAAGAAATACCTAAAAAAAAATTGGAAGTAACTTTAAGAAGAAGAGTTGAAAACATCTGTGTGTTTTTATGGTACTAGTGTTGGTACTAAGCCACAATACGTAGCGGCAACACAAGATTTTGGTCAAGAGTTAGTTAAAAGAAATATGCACTTAGTATATGGCGATGACAATCTTGGATTAATGGGGATCGTTTCAAGATCTGTACAGGAAGGAGACAGTCAAGTCTTGGGTATCATCCCAAAACCTTTGCAGAGGCGAATTGATAGGACCATTAAACGGAGAGGAACTTATTATGCCAGGTATGTCTGAATGACTAGTGGAAATGAATAACCATGCTAATGCTTTTATTTCTTTTCCAGGTGGCTTGGGTACGATGGAGGAAATCGTTACAGTAATTTCTTGGGCGAACTTGAACATACACCAGAATTCGATTGGACTATTTAACGCTGATGGATTTTATGATTTTCTTAGTGTGTTTCTTGATGATGCCCGGAGAAATAGGTTCGTGACAAAATCTTTAAAGGAACTCCTCTTGACTGCCAGAACAGCCTAGGATTTAATTGATCAAATCTCAACCTTTGAACCACAAATTGATCCTATCATTTCCAAGATAAAATGATCCGATGATGATTATGGTAAAAAAAGTCGGATAAATCTGGATCTTAACCTTTAATTTTCTTTCTAGATATAGAATTTCAGCTTACCAGGTACTATCTTCTAAAATCATCTTCTAGTTTTTAAGACATTAGGGGCAATGTCTCATTTAGGTTTGGAGGAGGGGAATAATTGACTAGTATCTTATTTTTTTATTATGTTGTTTGTTTGGTCAAAAAAATTTCGAAAAATTCAAAAAAATTACAAAACTTTTAATAAATATTTTATTTTTATGTTTATAATTTGATTAATCAGGTGAAATTGGTGTGAGATAGCTGTGTAAGGAATTTCCACTCCTGAGACGTATCTCAACCAATTTCGTAACAAGTTAATTTTTATTTATTTCCTTTTGAATTATTTAATTTGTTAATTCTCAATAATACTGATTAAATTGGATCTTCATATGCTCAGTTGACAGGTATTATCAACATGCATGGTAACATAAAGCCATGAGATGTATTTGAAAAGTTTGTAATATTCAGTTAATTGGAGGAAGCATCTAAAAAGCAATGGAATAAAAAAAAGAAAAAAATAGTGTAAAAAAAAATCTGAGATCCGAGTCATTAAGTTCGTAAGGGTGTTTTAACACCTAGAGCTCTAAAGCCAACTGGTTTGGGAGTCACTGGCCCAAAGCTCGCTACATAGTTCAAAGATGTTATAAAAATAAAAAGAAATATCTGAAATTTGAGTAATTAAGTTCGTATGGGTCTTTTTACACATAGTGCCCTAAAGCCAACTAGCTTGGGAGTCACTGGCCCAAAGCTCATTACATGGATTGAAGATGTTGCTTTCTTTATTTCATGCCAAAAAAAAGAAAAAAATTCATTGTTAAATATGTGTGAATTTTGATAGAAAACAATATTACTCTTTTAAACTACACTTATAATTATTGTGGGCACGATGATTTGATTAATACCTTGTTGGTTATGTATATGAAGAATGGTAAAAATAATAGGAGAATTTACTTATTTGGTAATTTAGAATGAAAGAAAACATCTACTAACATGGCTAAGAAGTTTGACTTGTTTAGTCACTAACTTGTTTATTCTATTTTCTCTTGTCTTTCTGATTTTGTGTATATTAGATTGACATTTGTGGGTATCATCGCTGTAAGACCTTATGAGACAATAACTCATCCGCTGAGGACACTTAGGGGTTTAAAGGCTTGTTCCATACGCTAAATGCAACCGTGATCCCTACGAAAGTGGCTTAGTTTAATTTTAATCATTTTTTGCATTTTATTTTGTTGTTTTTCTAGAGAACTAGCAAAATGTTAGGTTTGGGGGTGTGATGAGCGGAAAATATATCACTATTTACCGCCCTTTTTACCTAATATTTTGTTTAGTTTCTCGAGTTTGATGAACTTTTTGATGTGTTTTAGTTTATTTTACAGATAAAATAAAATTAGGACTCAATGGAATCATTTAGGGCAAACTGTGGAACAAATAAGGGCAAAAAGAGGACTTGACATTTTGATTTTGGAGATTGGAAACTTGAAATGGCGAAGTACAATTTCGGAAAATCCAACTTTGCACAATTATCAGATTTTGGCCATAACATTTTCCTCTGATATCGAATTAAGGTGATTCAAATTCTAGATTAAAGAAGACTCAAAGATCTACAACTTTAGAGAACAAAATAATTTCTAATTCTAAAGACTGAAATTGATAAAATATCTGAAAGTGTGTTATGTGTAATTATTAAAGTCATTTTCAAAGCAAACAAAAAAAAATAATAAATAATAAAAAATGTCAAACTTCTACCAAACATGCTTGCATGTTTGGTGGAGGATTTGGTGCCATATTTGGTGTCATATTTGGTGCCATGTTTGATGCCATATTTGGTGTTATGTTTGGCCGAGCAATTGGTGGAGAAATTGGTGGAAGCCTTTAGATTTTCCTATAAATACCAAGCCATTTCATTTGTAATTCACATGCTTTCCTTAGGTTTTTTATAAAAAAATATAAGGATTTCATCTTGTTTGTTTATTTTTTTAATTTAAATTATGTATTTTTATTTTTACTATTAGTAGTAGTTTCTTTTCTTTTTTTTTTCTTTTATGTTTTATAGTTAGATTTTCACTGGGGGGAAGGATGAAGCTTTTATTATTTTAGTTTAGATCAATCTCCCTTAATTATAATATGAAAATTATAATTTAAATTAAAGGATTACTTTCTTAATGGCTGGTTTTATTTATTTGACATAATATTGCACTGCCTATATGGTCGGTCTTTAGGTGACAAATAATAACACCGCCTTTATGGTCAGGTGGACTTAATTGAAAATCTTACTTAATTAGTATACCGCCTACATGGTCGGTTGGTAAAATCACTGATAATTTATATATTATAATAAGGGAGATTTCTAAATTAGAGTAGAGGCGGATCCCTGACCGGTGTAATCACACGCGTATAACGCAAGCGCACATATCGTTCAAGTAGTATAAAAATATAGATCCCACAATGACTTAATTCCTACTGTTGTTATTAATTATTGATACTATTTATTTACATGTATCTAATTATAGGGAGAATGGAATTGATTGATTTTGGTTGGTTGAATGTGGATTTGCTAATTAAAATAAAAACTGACTCAAAAGAAAATACTAAGAAAAGAAAAGACTCAAAGTTCTATGGTCGTGATTCCACACAATATTATTATAAAGATAATTTGATTCTCTTGTATATGTGTAATAAATTAGTTTGCTATGGTCGTGATTCCACACAATATTATTCTAAAGATGATTTGATTCTCTTGTATATGTGTAATAAATTAGTTTGCTAACCTGGAATACAATGATATGCAAAAGTCTCTTCCGATGGTCAGACACAAATATCCAGTATAACTCAATTGACCCATATGACTATGTCAACTAAATTACCTGGATTCATTAAGGTCAAGTTCCAATTATGACTACCCCCGCCCGACAGGTATATTCCTATCTTGTAAGGAAATCTATTAAAGGGTTATCTATCCTCAAAGAAGATCGTGAGCTATTGAATCTAAGGCGGAAACCTAAAATCTATTTTCCAAGTTCTTTTTAAGTTTACCACATCGATCTTATTGGTGATCAGACAATAAAAGGCATTAAGCTTAAGACTCAATAAACAAACTAAAGAATTACCCATAAAAAGAAAATCAATTATTAAGTGTGGATATTGTGTTTCATCACTTCCCTAGAATAAAAATAAAATGCTAGTGGTTGGGGGATCCACTTTATTATATCTTATTTAGAAACTGTGGGACACAGGAACTGGGCGATGCATACTGTTCCGGGCTCGCGGCCCGGTTGGGAGTACGGAGTAGCCCCCGAGGGACTAAACCGGAGAATAATGGAGTCGCCACCCGGTGTGAACCGGGATAAAGATTTAAGGCCACAGCTACCTCTCGCAAGGGAAGACCTCAAACCACTGGGTTCGGAATGGTCCCTTACTTATGTCACTTGTAACGATATGATTTGTGCAATAAATTAACCGAATCTACTCAACATGTACTCAAAGATAGCCTACGCCTAAGTTCGCATGCATAAGAATAATAATAAAACCTACATCTAAGTTTTCATGCTTTAAAGTAAGTTATCATAACGGCAAACATGCAATAACATACAATCATCACACGAGCATGCTCAATTATCTAATGAGGAAAATAAATAAGAATCTAAGCATAAATATAAATTAAATCCCTAATATGATAAAAACAACCTAATCATGCACGAATACAATGTTGGATGAATGAAACATGTGTATCTCTCAAGCGGCAGGTGGAGTTGTATCCTGAGTACAAACCGCACTACCGTCTATTCGGATTCGGCTAAGGAATTTACGTCCGAGTTTCAATCCGATATACCACAAGAAGGAACACATATCCATTCATCCAACGACCATAACACAAATCAAATAACGACTCTCATGCGATAATATTTCTAAAGTAAATAAAATAAACGAAAGATAATAAATAAAAATGTGCCCTCAGGTCTAACCTCTTTTGTCGTCTCACGAAAGGGCGTTACACGGCCGTTGGAAGGGTGGATGATCCGCAACCCTTCCGGTTCACTAACTCAAAGTCTTTCCTCGCTGTTTCACTGTTTGGGATGCTGTTTTCACTCCGTTTCGCTACTGTTTTGCTGCTGTTTTTAGGCCACTATTTTTGTTGTTTTAAGGGACAGTTTATGCGGTTTTTAGAGGGCAAATGGCTTCTATTTTTATGCGGTTTTGAGAGGGGTTTTGTGCAGTTTTTTGGTGCAATTTCAGGGTGTTTTCTGGGCTGTTTTAAGGGTCAGATTGGTGTGAATCAGTGGCAGTGTAGGAGGGTTATTCTCGGCAGTAAAGGACTAGACAATGGGTGGATGTTTGGGCATGATTTTGATGGCTTGCGATCAAAGGGGGCAGGCGTGGAGCAAAGAGGTATGTGCTACGTGTGGGCTGATTGGTTGCATTGTTAGCTTGTGAGCAAAGGGCTGATTATTCTGTGAGATGGAGTGTGACTGTGGGCTGTTGGCTGATTATTTGAGTTGAGGGCTAGGTGAATGGCTGAGAGTAGTTTGGCTTATGGTGCGACAGGTGTTGTTGTGTTGAAGGTGATTAGCGTGAGGCTGTGAGTGGGTTGGCTTATGGTGCGGCAGGTGTTGTTATGTTGAAGGTAAAATGGTGAGGGTTGCGAGAATTGCTGATGATGCGTGTGGTGTATAAGGTTTTCCTCTTTGTATTTTTCCGAGAGAGAGATCAGAGTGCTGCGTGGTGTTGAGAGTTTAAGGCAGTTAAGGCGTGCTGAAGGCGAGATGATCTGCGTGTGGAAGGGGTAGTGGCGTCGACAGAAGATGATGGCGTGAATGGCTGCTGAAAGTTATGTGGAGTGTTAAGGGCTGGCAGTGGCGTTGAGTTTTTTTTGTTGGTGAGAAGGGCGTGGCTGTCTGAAGCAAGGGCTGCGTGGAGTGTCTTAGGCGTTGAAGGTGGCTGTTAATGGCATAAAGAAGGTGTTATAGATTTAGGGTTTCGGCTAATGTGAAGAGTAGGTGTGTGGCCTGAGTCCTTGTGCGTGATGGTGTGTCTTTGTTGCAGTGCCGATGGGAGAGAGGTGAGAGGGGAAAGAGATGGAGGCAGTGGCGAGAACAAGAAGAGAAATCTTAGGGTTTAATTGTTTTCTTTGTCCAAATCAGAGAGAGGGCAGTCCACGGCTAGGGTTTATGTGTGATGGTTTACTGGTTTGTTTGATCGTGGTAAGAGAGAGTAGTGAGAGCAGGGCCTATGTGGTATGTGAACGTGATGAGGGGGCTGTTCTTGGGTTCGTTTAATTTGTAGATCACGGCTATGAAGTGGTTTAAGGTTTTTTTGTTTAGTTATTGAGGGGCTGCCGAGGGTGGTGAGAGCATGAGGATTAGGGTTTATTTTATTTGGCCGAGAGAGAGAGTGTTCAGCCTTGAATATGTTTAGGGTTTTTTGGATTATTTTTTGTGTTGTTCCGTGAGTGGAGTTTTTGGAGAGAGAGAAATGCCGAGAAGGGTTTTATTTTTATAGAGATAGGGTAGGGGAATTAGGGTTTGCTGGTTTTGAAAAGGAAAGAAATCAAGTATTTTAAGTGTGTATTTAATTTGATTATTTAAATTAGGAACGTGATTTAATTTGATTTGATTTTAATTTAATTTTAATTAGTTTTAATTTAATTTAATTTCAATTTCAATTTCAATTTAAATGGTTTTAATTTAGTTTAATTTGTGACATGTTTTAATTATTTCTTGGATTGGGCTTGGGTAAGATGGGTTTGGTGTGTGTCTTATGGGGTTTGGGTTAAGGATGTGTTTTAAAACGGAGTTCCAACAAGCGAACCCGAAGCTACTCCAGCGAATTAAATCCAACAATGTGTCAATTCTTGACTATTCCCTTCCGACGTCCGTTTACCGCGGCTTTCACAACTAAAGAGGTAGTGTCTCCATACGAGACTCATCATTGGGACTTACATGCAAAAATCCAGTGCCTACAGTCACCCCCACTTTGATGGGACTTGTGCAGTGTGTGACAGTGACAATCCTATCAAAGTTATGCATGAATTTTTACTTACCTGGCTCGCCAGCTGCCACCTGACTTGCCTGCTACTTCGAATTGAGTTGATGACACAGTGGGCCTCGACCCTGGGACGCATCCTAATAACTACAACTGATGATGATTGAATTTTGGCTTGCCAGCTGCCACCTGACTTCCCTGTTGTTTCGAACTGTGCTGATGATGCAGTGGCCTCGACCTTGGGATGCATCTCAGTAGCTGCAACTGACAACGAGGGCCTCGACCCTGGGACGCATCCCAATACCGCTGGAAAAATGGGCCTCGACCCTGGGACGTATCCCAAAACTGATGATGTAGTGGACCTCGATCCTGGGACGCATCCCAATAACTGCAACCGTCAATGGGGACCTCGATCCTGGGACGTATCCCAATACCGCTGACAAAATATGGGCCTCGATCCTGGGACGCATCCCAAATAACTAATGATGCAGTGGGCCTTGACCCTGGGATGCATCCCAATAACTGCAACTGACAACGGGGGCCTCAACCCTGGGACACATCCCAATACCGCTGACATAATGGTCCTCGACCCTGGGACGCATCACATAACTGAAACTGATGATGATGTGGGCCTCAACCCTGGGACGCATCCCCAAACCGCTGATGATAAATTGGGCCTCAACCTTGGGATGCATCTCAGAACTGTTGATGATAAAGTGGGCCTCAACCCTGGGACGCATCCCCAAACTGCTGATAATGATGTAGGCTTCAACCCTGGGAAGCATCCCCAAACTGCTGATAATGATGTGGGCCTCAACCCTAAGTGCCATACCAGGCAAAGCTGATACTGATGTGGATATGTTTCCATACCCAGAGTGTCATACCTGGCAAAGCTGATACTGATGCTAATGTGGGCCTCGCCCCCAGCGTGCCATGCCCGGCAAAGCTGATACTGGTGCTAATGCGGGCCTCGCCCCAGAGTGCCATACCTGACAATGCTGATACTGATGTGAATGTGTTTCCATACCCAGAGTGTCATACCTGGCAAAGCTTATACTGATGATAATGTAGGCCTCGCCCCTAGAGTGCCATGCCCGGCAAAGCTGATACTGGTGCTAATGCGGGCCTCGCCCCAGAGTGCCATACCAGACAAAGCTGATACTGATGTGGATGTGTCTCTGTATTCAAAGTGTCATATTAATATCTCCATAATCGGAGTGTCGTACCTGGCAAGCTAATATTGGTGCTAATGCGGGCCTCGCCCCCAGAATGCCATACCAGACAAAGCTGATACTGATGTGGATGTGTCTCCGTATCCAGAGTGTCATATTAATATCTCCATAATCGGAGTGCCGTACCTGGCAAGCTAATACTGGTGTCTCTATACCCGGAGTGTCATACCCGAAGTGCCGTACCTGGCGAAACTGATCTGATGTCTCCATACCCGGAGGACGTACCTGGCAAAACTGATCTGATGTCTCCATACCCGAAGTGTCATACCTGGAAAAACTAATCTGATG
Source organism: Zanthoxylum bungeanum (assembly GCA_019454045.1). Classification (NCBI taxonomy): domain Eukaryota; kingdom Viridiplantae; phylum Streptophyta; class Magnoliopsida; order Sapindales; family Rutaceae; genus Zanthoxylum; species Zanthoxylum bungeanum. The sequence goes on from SKCR01022890.1 coordinate 47,749, forward strand.
TCTCCATACCCGGAGTGCCGTACTGCAAAAACTGTTCTGATGTCTCCATACTCGGAGTGCCGTACCTGCAATTTCTTTTTCGTGCTCAATGTGGTATGGTTTTATCTTTCTTTTCCTTTGACTCTCATTTTTTCTTTTCATTTTGAACTTCATTTTTTCCTTTTTTCTCTTTTTTTTTTCTTTTCATTTTTTTTCATTCTTTGACACATCTACCCTTTAAGGTAGCATTTCTCCTTATGGTGGTCCTAATACTCGCCCAGGGGTAGCTTCACGCTTATCGGTTATAGGCGGTCTATTTTTTTTACTTTAGAGACTTTTCTTTTATTTTCAACCATACCACACATCATAACACAAGCAATGTTGAGTTCTAATATAGGTCCCAAGAATCATGAAATCAAGCACAAAATTCGTATGAACACATCAAAGGAGTAAGGCGGAAACATAACTCACATTGAACGGTTTGAGATGCGAAGAACAAGCTGCGTTTTTGCCTCCCTCCAAGCTCACGGCAACAGCTCTCCAAGGCAGTGGGCTGCTCGGTTTTGACTGGTTTGGTTCCTCCATGATTCGGCCATTGATGAACACCATGGAAGCTCCAAGCTTCAAGCTTCAAAAAATGGATTCCAAGCTCATAAATTCGTTTCCCTATCACCTATGTATAACCCAAGGTGTGTGCTAGCACTTTATCTTCATCCTTGCTTCTCATTTTTTCGGTCAAACCAGAACAAGAACAAGAAGAAAACGGCTCCAAAACCGTGAAGGAGAAGAGGGAAAAGAGAGGGAGAAGAAATCGTGAGAGTGGAGAGAGAGAAAGAAAAAGAAATGTAATTAGTTTTTTATAATTTCTAAAATTAATAAAAACCATTTACCAATTCTTTTTACTTTCCATTAAATGCTAAAGTCAAAAAGTAAAAGCAAAAGTTGCTTTTTCAACTTCTACATCAATCACTCAAATCAAGTGACAACATGTCACATCACTCAAAGTGACATTTGATTTGACGCTTGATGTGACTAGCGATTTGTCGCTCGAATTAACTTGCGTGCCGCACTCGAATTCGAAATGCGAATACGCTCGCAAATAATCCCGGGCTCGGGTTCGCTAATTCCAAATTAAGGAATTTTCCGTTGCGTCGTAATTAAATGATTACGCCTAGCGAAATCACTATTCACGTCGCTAACGAATTAATTCTAAATTAATTCGTTCGCCCGAATTAAAATCCAATTTTAATTTCGCGTCGAAATCCAATTTCTAATAATATATCAAATATATTATTTTATCGATTAATTCCAAATTAATCGTTCTCTCTCTTTAATTAATATTTTATCCCAGATAAAATATCTCTGTGATTAATCCCAGATTAATTTTCCCTCTATTCTAATTAATCCCAGATTAATTAAGTGCGAGTTATACGTCATCGGTGAATCTTCGGGAAGCGACCCATGAGATCTCCGGATATGTTGGCAGTAAATACGGTCGTCGGACTATCCGAACACGTAGTACCTCGTACTACGTTTATACCGATTTACAAGACAAGGTTGGCTTCTAGCAAAGCGCCATGCCTACCCAATTCTCCAGAAATATTCTTACAGGAATATATAGATCTGTATCAAGCGTAGTATACCGTAGTATTGTGTATATCAGCCCAGTATCGGATAGTCACGTGCTAGGGCTGGGGCTGGATAAGTGTCTGCCCCGTCCGAAGCACATGTCGGATGTCTGGTAACTAGTCTCTATAATCGGATATGCATGACCTTGTCATAATATCCCGATGGCCGGCCAGCACTTAAGAGCACTAATACCGTATCTTGCGTGACATCATCTCCACTATGACTGGAGTGCTACTTCCGTCTTGACATCACACCCAATACACTACGACTCTCTGATAAACCCAGAAGTGGTGTACGCAGAACCGGTTAAAGCCTTGTACCACCAAGACCAAAGTCTATCGATTATCGTAAGTATTAGCGATGCAAGTCTCAGGTTAAGACCATACACACCTACCTTGATTTCGGCCTCCCATAGACACATAGTCATAATACCAATGGGATTCCGAGGGGTCTATCCAGAGCGAAGCTGTTTCCCGTACCATCGGTGAAACACAACCTCCTATCGCACTTGCATAAGTATCCTATACTTATATATATGAGAACTATGCTGTTGTGCCCTCACAACGCGCAAAAGTGCAATACTAGCCTATTCCGCATTATCGATGTCCTGTCTCGATAATACTACGACTAGGGATATTTAATGATTAATCCTTCGTGGACTGATACTGTCTCATATCATTCTCAATCCAGGAACTAATCATATTGTAGGACACAGAAACTGGGCGACATGCTGCTGTTCCAGGCTCGCGGCCCGGTTGGGAGTACGGAGTAGCCCGGGGGGACTAAACCGCAGAAATAAAATGGAGTCGCCACCCGGTGTGAACCGGGAAAAATGATTTAAGGCCGCACTCACCCCTCGCAAGGGAAGACCTCAAACCGTTGGGTCGGAATGGTCTCTTACTTATGTTGGGGTTGGTGCTCAGAGCGCCAATCCGGGCCGTATTATGTCTGATTCATGAATACAAACATCCCCTTATTCCATAATATTACTTATTTATGGTTGCACCTCTTGTTCTTATATACGTATTCGATCTGATTACGATTAGATTGAAACTAAATGTGGTTTAGTGATATGTATATATTATACAAAGGCCCGATAATATATAATGCAGTACACAGTTACAAAGTTAGTTTGTAATTGACATTGGGAAGTGTCACTGCTATATGTATATTATCAAACAAAGTTCCTGGTCAAGATTTGCTAACACGGGTCGGTTAGTCAAATCTGTTGAGACCAGTACATGTCGTATATCGAGACTTGGTCCGATGGTTTATCCCAATGACCATGAGTCTATGGAGACTCGTATAGACGTGTAGGTGTTTATAGTGGATAAACACTGAACGGCTCACCGAAGATTCTTAATGGATGGTACGCCAACGTCAATAAGAATCTTCTCGGGTTGAGTAGCATAGTGGTCCTTCGACTTGAGACACCATGTGGATGTATGAGACATCCTCCACACTTAGATGGCAGTCACGTCACCGATCTATTTAGATCATACCTTCGCCTGTTCGTTGGGTGTGGATCGACTCAGGATATCCTGTGTGTGTCAAGATAGGATCCGTCAGTTCTGTGTACAGAGCATAGGTAGTCCATATATTATTAGCAGTCTGTTAAATCTGTGGCCACAGTATACATCGGAAGTAAGTTCCGAGTGTTATTTAGAGATTGCTAATAGATACGTCGACGAGATAATACCTATAGAGATTTGACGTTTACATCTATATCTCTGGGATTATCTGGATACCTGTGACGGAGGGATTATACGTATGCAATGACCTCGACCTGTATGATTCAGCTAGTTTATCCGTGATCGTCATAATCTACAGGTGGATAGATTATGGACATGAAATTGGATTTCGTGACGGATATACCTGAATCTAGAGAGTCTCAATAATGAAACATACTCGTAGAGCACTAGAGCAACATTTATGAATAATGATGATTATTTATAAATCGTTTAATCGTTAAACGAAAAATACATGCGAACGGGCCGAACCGTCATTTCCTAATTAATGTGTATTTGTATTTAATATATGATATTATTAAATACACATTAATAAATAGTTAAATAAAGGTATTTGACATATATCATCATATATGTATTTGAGATATTAAAGTAAATATAATACATATTTTGATATATTTGTTTTTTACTTATTTAATTATTAATTGTTAAATGCTTAATATAATTAAAATATAAATGTATCACCAAATGATAAAGTTAAGAAATGATTATAAGTTGCAATTGTTGACTTATACATTAAAGGAAAAGGTTGTCAAATTGATTTTGACTTCTTAAGATATTTGTTCAAAATTGTTTGAAAAATAAAATATCTTTTTCCTTTATTTTTATTAATTTCGGCCAACACCCTAATAGAATATAATTGTTATATTCTTGAGTTGCTTTTGTTGACTTGTAAAAGGTATTAAAGTTGTAATGATTCAAGTAAACAAGTTGACAAAGCTTTAATTAAATGAAATAAAAATATCATGATATTTATCTATACCCACCAATTTCGGCCCAGGCTTATTTGGGGAGGTATATATTGTTTTTGTTTCAATTTTAGGGTTTTAAGAAGTTCATATACACAAAATAAACATAAAATAAAGTTGAGAGAAAAGCTTGACGGCCAAAGGAGAAAAGGCTTGAAAACTTGGATTTTGTAAGTCTTTCTTTAAAGCTTTCAACTGGAAATTGTTTCTAACTGCTTGGCATCATTTTGTGTTGCTTTGATGTTTCTTTTTCTTTTATCGTTTATGTTTATTTGGTTGTGAACTTTGATGAAAGTGTAGCGCATGTATGATGAAGGAAGCTTATGGCTATTGTCGTCATAAGTGTTCTTTTGTGGTTTTGGAAACCTTGTTGCTAATCTAGAGTTGTTGACCCACTCTTCGCTGACCTAGATTTGATCTTGAGTGTTTCCTTGTGTTGAGACTTTTATTGGATGGAAGAAACATGATTAAAGTAATTGATTTAACCAATTTGGTCTAATTTGTCCAATTTTGAAGAAATTGAAAAATTAAGGTTCATGACCAATTCCAAATTTGGGGATTTTTCATATATGTTGTGCATTGTGTGTGTATATGATGCATATAAAGTTTCATGTTCATTGGATTACATCTTGATGTGTTTGATGCACTGAAATGACAAAATGCACAAATGTGCACCTTGGAGGGGGGCATTCGGCCAAAGAGTCCAACTTTGGGGATTTTTGGTGCTTTGGTTGGTTTTTGATGTTTTGAACATGCTAAGTTCATCTTAGAAATGATTTAGAATCATTCAAAATTGATTAGATCAATTTCGGACTAAAATGGACAAAATACCAATGTAAGGGCATTTCGGTAAATTCACTTGAATATGATTCATTTGAATTTTATTTCATAATTTGTTATTGGAATGTTAAATAATATGTTTATTTAATTAATCCGAGAAAAAAGTTTTGAAATCGGAAGATACGCTCTTCCGCCGCTTCCGCTGCGTTACCAGATTTAGCCCCTAAAAACCCCTCCACAAATGGTATCAGAGCGAGTCTGATTCAGGCCTCCATAATGATTAGCTTATTTTATTCAATATTTAATCATGTTTCTTGACTTTATACATGCATGTTATAATCTCATTTATTAGATTTAGGGTGTATGACACTTAATGGAATATCCCCGCTTAATAAGGTTTTATAGTAACTAGTATTTGGAATACTTGTTTTTTGGTCCGTCTTGTCAATACGGTTATAAATATCTTTTCGTTGACTCCATCCGAGACCGTTGCCTCTGCTGTGAGGGTGTAGCTGATAGAAATTTATTTATGCCGAATGTATATTAGATACTAGATAAATTCAAGCGAAAGCGGAATCCTGAACGTGCCCTAGCTGTCAGGGTTACGCAAGTAACTTGAGTTTATCATTGACAAGTTTACCCTTGGTACGTCTCTTTGTGGGCCTGCCTTCGCAGTGACAACGAGAAACCGCCAGGACGGAACCTTGGAGTCACTAGTGTTGATTGACAATTAGTTGTCTACCTGTGAATATACGTAGGCGAGCCCGTGCCTCTGCTGTGAGTCGAAATATATTCATGGGGTCCCACTTCCCATTATGGAATTCGATTAATTATTGAATTCTCGTTTTTCGTTGGGGATTACGGCATTACGTAAAAATAGTGGGGGCACTGCTAAGTTTAAAATATTCCAAAACTTAGGCCGTGTATGTTATTTTGGAAATTGCCGCTTGTTTGTTTCCTTATTCTATTGTTTATCTTAGAATTAAACTTTTATTACTGCCCCATATTATGATATGTTATCTGACTAGACTCTTGGTTGCCGTTATTCTAGAATAGGTTTTAGATACTAATAGACTAGGATATTATTAGATTAGTCTAAACCATCGGGAACTGTTGTTCCGATTTTCTTGAAAAATAAAGATGGTTTAATGACTTAGTTTCTAAGTCACAACAGATAATCTAATAGATATCCCTTTTAGGATGTAATACCTTAGAGACAATAGTTTCTTTGCAGTAGAAATTGACTTGAATTAGTTCATGTCTCAAGTTCTTGACTGGCCTTTAAGAAACCCTCTTAGGTATTGTTTTATCTAGTAATGACGTTTCTAATCTTTAATTACCTTTAGAGGTAATGTGTCTGACACGATTTGCTAATCAATTATTTACAATTGTTGTGAATAGTTGAATGCAAATAGTAAAGCTAAAGGAGCTGTGTATAGTTATGTATAGAAAATATCGATTTTCACAATACTACAACTATAGGTATTGGATACCAGATCTCCCGTCTCTAGTTATTTGAAATATTGGTTAAACGATTGTTTTGATATTTGATATCGGAACTTGCGACTATTGGCTCGTCACTTGTTCTTTATAAATATTGTTACATATTTTATATATATAGTAGTGTCATTGATTTAGAGATAAACATTAAGAAAAAAAATATTCGGTAAAGTAAATAATTTAGAACGGTGCTTTTATGAATTTAATCACTTAGTATAGGATGCTTATTCCGTATGGTAAATGATGGTTTGATACTAGATCACCCCACCCTCCTTATCCATTTAATGAATATTGTATTCAGGAAAGTGATTAAGATTTCATTTAACCAATGATTGTCATTGGACCACCAGATTTCATTTAACTGATACATTGGATGTATGTCGTTTCTACATACTAATTGCTAAGTGCTTCTAGTTTTCTATACTTCGTAACTTAGTTGATGAATTTCATAACTTAGTTATGTGTTTTCTGAAGGAACACATATGAAAGTCTTGAAAGTATCAAGTACTTTCAATCCGTTCTGCTTGAAACGTAGATTGACATTTTGACTTGTTCAAATATATTCAATCTAAGGTTTTAAAGAATTCTATCCTCAACATTCATAACCTGTCTTTGAACTGTTCCCAGATCTTTGATACGATCATACGTATGAATTTAAAGTAATTAGTTCAAGGTTATTTAGTGAATATGATTCATAGTCAATATTGTTCTTCCACGATTCCATCTTGATGGAATTGAGTAGTGGGAGCAATCGAATCTTATATGATTCGATTCGTCTGATATTGAAAGTTACCGACCGAATAGTTTCCATACTCTTGGGGTTATCCTCCAGTCCCACTAATTCATCTCTTTATTAATGTTATATTCTTTTTACAGTTGCCTATATGATATGTATAGGTAGCAAATTTGAATCTTGAAAAGTTTGAGATTTCAATCTTTCTTTTATATAATAGTTTATATAATGGAAATTACTTACACCTCGGAGGTATAAGTAAAAGTTTATCGTTATTCTGTTTAATAGAATATTGTATTCTATTTAATGGAATATCTTTCCTACGATTCTAAGTAATAAAATCGTTTTATTACTTGGGTGTGTTAACATCAGATGTTAACAATTGTAGAAAGACTTGACTTTTGAAGTCAATGTGAGAATGATAAATTGTAAATGGAACTATGTAATTAATAAGATGAACAACCCTTATACATCTTCCGTTGCAAGTCCCAATAGGATACCAGCCATTCCTTCACGGTCTTTGATACTTAATGGTTCCGTTGTTTTCTTATTGAAGAAAAATTATCCTATGACTTTTAATGGAAGCGATATTTGATATCGATTCTGGAAGTTCACCATTGAACCTTAGATCTAAGATTTTTCATAGCTTACTACGATCAAGTTTTGAACTTGATTAAGCTTCATTAGAATTAGTTCATGAAATGTGCTAATTGTTTGCGCAGCGAAAGCATTGTGAGCTTATTAAAGGTTTGACCTTTTACAGTATGACAGTGAGAAAGGTTATACTCAGCAATCTATTGTAGATCTGAGAAAACTTATTTCTAGTCACGTAATTGAACAATTAAAGATATATGGTTAATGTTGATATTAACTGTATATTTTAGCTAAAGAATGCAAGTGGCGTTTTTGGATGACTTATTCAGATAAGAGATCAGTTGTGATTTCCTTGTTTGAAGAGTTCATTCTGGAATGGCCCTAGAGTTTGTGTTCTGCTGAGATCACAGTTTAGTGTGCTAGCTTATAGAGCCTATTGTAGACTCGGATAAGTCTTCCAGAAGTATGTGTTCTCTATTTTTGATATCGTCAGATTGTCTGATCTTGTCAAAGTATATAAAATACATATGTGATTAGAAGGGTTAGTGGGAGCGTACAAATTACTTTCTAGTGATATATATCCTAACGACATTATCATTATTATAGTAATAATGAGATGTTAGTTAGGTAAAACATTTACCTAAGTCTTCTTTACTCCGTGAAAGCAGTGGGAGCAGTCTCTGTTATATTTGATATAAAGTTTTATTTGCGATATGAAACTTGGAGACTTGTGAGATATCCCTATTATTCGTACATTAGATATGATCTAATGAAGGACATAACAAGGCTATCTGTATGACAGTTAGTATAACTGTTCGACAGTTATTGTGTGTCTTATACATAGTATTCATCTTTCGTAAAGGATGATTCCTTTTCGAAAGAGATATTGATTAGAATGTCTAAACAATATTATGTATCATTTGATGATACATAATGAATACTTTATTATGTGCGATTATCGATGTCGATTTAATCGTAATTGTTACGAGTTATTTTGACATCCTATAGACCATATGATGGATCTTGAACACGTTCTTTGTGATCTTTGAGATATTAGAATGAGTTTCTAATTCATGGAGAATACAGTCTGCAACCAGTAGGGTCATATTAGTTTTGAGACTAATTATGACGTTAGACAGTCTACGTCGTCATAAAGAGTCCAAATAATGCAGTGGGAGTGTCACGAAGGATTCTACTATTTAGTGGAATCAAATGCAACTTTTGAAGTATTGACTTATGAAGTTGCATAGTGACCTTTTAAAATAGAAGTTTTAAATTGGTGTTGTGCTTGCGGTTGTCCTCATAATATTTTTGGATTTGATCCCTAAATACTTGGACAACTTAGTAGCTGTAGCATAATACAGATATAGCATCCATTTCATATTAATGTATAATTTAGATTCTACTAAATATGAATGATGTTAACTATGGGAAACGATGGAGTTTGTTTGACAAACTCAATATTTCATAGCGGACTTGTTTCTCGCCTCTTAAGTACTGGTGAGCTTTTGAGGGCCATGTGCATATGATACACATTGAGACGTGTATATGATACCGTTGATTGGCACTAGAGCAAGTGGGAGAAATTGTTGGGGTTGGTGCTCAGAGCGCCAATCCGGGCCGTATTTATGTCTGATTCATGAATACAAACATCCCCTTATTCCATAATATTACTTATTTATGGTTGCACCTCTTGTTCTTATATACGTATTCGATCTGATTACGATTAGATTGAAACTAAATGTTGTTTAGTGATATGTTATATTATTATACAAAGGCCCGATAAATTTATAATGCAGTACACAGTTACAAGTTAGTTTGTAATTGACATTGGGAAGTGTCACTGCTATATGTATATTATCAACAAAGTTTCCTGGTCAAGATTTGCTAACACGGGTCGGTTAGTCAAATCCGTTGAGACCAGTACATGTCGTATATCGAGACTTGGTCCGATGGTTTATCCCAATGAACATGAGTCTATGGAGACTCGTATAGACGTGTAGGTGTTTATAGTGGATAAACACTGAACGGCTCACCGAAGATTCTTAATGGATGGTACGCCAACGTCAATAAGAATCTTCTCGGGTTGAGTAGCATATTGGTCCTTCGACTTGAGACACCACTGTGGATGTATGAGACATCCTCCACACTTAGATGGCAGTCACGTCACCGATCTATTTAGATCATACCTCCGCCTGTTCGTTGGGTGTGGATCGATCCTCAGGATATCCTGTGTGTGTCAAGATAGGATCCGTCAGTTCTGTGTACAGAGCATAGGTAGTCCATATATTATTAGCAGTCTGTTAAATCTGTGGCCACAGTATACATCGGAAGTAAGTTCCGAGTGTTATTTAGAGATTGCTAATAGATACGTCGACGAGATAATACCTATAGAGATTTGACGTTTACATCTATATCTCTGGGATTATCTGGATACCTGTGACGGAGGGATTATACGTATGCAATGACCTCGACCTGTATGATTCAGCTAGTTTATCCGTGATCGTCATAATCTACGGGTGGATAGATTATGGACATGAAATTGGATTTCGTGACGGATATACCTGAATCTAGAGAGTCTCAATAATGAAACATACTCGTAGAGCACTAGAGCAACATTTATGAATAATGGATGATTATTTATAAATCGTTTATTCGTTAAACGAAAAATACACATGCGAACGGGCCGAACCGTCATTTCCTAATTAATGTGTATTGTATTTTATATATGATATTATTAAATACACATTAATAAATAGTCAAATAAAGGTATTTGACATATATCATCAATATATGTATTTGAGATATTTAAAGTAAATATAATACATATATTTGATATATTTGTATTTAATTAATTATTTTATTATTTAATTGTTAAATGATTAATATAATTAAAATATAATGTATCACAAATGATAAAGTTAAGAAATGATTATAAGTTGCAATTGTTGACTTATACATTAAAGGAAAAGGTTGTCAAATTGAATTTTGACTTCTTAAGATATTTGTTCAAAAATTGTTTGAAAAATAAAATATCTTTTTCCTTTATTTTATTAATTTCGGCCAACACCCTAATAGAATATAATTGTTATATTCTTGAGTTGCAGTAAAACAAGTTGACAAAGCTTTAATTAAATGATATAAAAATATCATGATATTTGTATATACCACACCAAATTTCGGCCAAGGCTTATTGGAGGAGGTATATATTGTTTTGTTTCATTTTTAGGGTTTAAGAAGTTCATATACACAAAATAAACATAAAAGAAAGTTGAGAGAAAAGGCTTGAAAACTTGAAAACTTGAAAACTTGAAGGCCAAAGGAGAAAAGGCTTGAAAACTTGGATTTTGTAAGTCTTTCTTTAAAGCTTTCAACATGGAAATTGTTTCTAACATGCTTGGCATCATTTTGTGTTGCTTTGATGTTCTTTCTTCTTTTATAGTTTATGTTTATTTGGTTGTGAACTTTGATGAAAGTGTAGAGCATGTATGATGAAGGAAGCTTATGGCTATTGTAGTAATAAGTGTTCTTTTGTGGTTTTGGAAACCTTGTGCTAATCTAGAGTTGTTGACCACTCTTAGATGACCTAGATTTGATCTTGAGTTGTTTCATTGTATTGAGACTTTGATTGGATGGAAGAAACATGATTAAAGTAATTGATTTAACCAATTTGGTCTAATTTGTCCAATTTGAAGAAATTGAAAAATTAGGGTTCATGACCAATTCCAAATTTGGGGATTTTCATATATGTTGTGCATTTGTGTGTGTATATGATGCATATAAAGTTTCATGTTCATTCGATTACATCTTGATGTGTTTTGATGCATGAAATGACAAAATGCACAAATGTGCACCTTGGAGAGGCATTCGGCCAAAGAGTCAAACTTTGGGGATTTTGGTGCTTTTGGTGTTTTGATGTTTTGAACATGCTAAGTTCATCTTAGAAATGATTTAGAATCATTCAAAATTGATTAGATCAATTTCGGACTAAAATGGACAAAATACCAATGTAAGGGCATTTCGGTAAATTCACTTGAATATGATTCATTTGAATTTTATTTCATAATTTGATTATTGGAATGTTAAATAAATATTTTTATTTAATTAATCCGAGAAAAAGTTTTGAAATCGGAAGATACGATCTTCCGCCGCTTCCGCTGCGTTACCGGATTTAGCCTCTAAAAACCCCTACAACTTATGCCATTTGTAATGAACGGATTCGTGCAATAATTTTACCAAGTCTACACAACATACATGTCCAAGAATAACCTAAATCTAGTTCGCATTCATAAAAATAAACTCTATGCCTAAGTCATCATGCTTTCAAAGTAATTATCACAACGGCAAAAGTACGATATCACACAATGAGCATGTTGAATCATCAAATACAAATAATAAATAATAACCTAGGCATAAACGTAGATTAAACTCTTATTACGAAAGAAAATAACTATAATATACATAGGGAAATAACGTACTAACGACCTAATCATGCTTAAGAAACAAATAACATACTGGGCCTAATCATGCTCGAATACAAGGTTTGGATGAAACGAAACACGTGTGTCTCTCAAGTGGTACGTGGCATTGTATCCCGAGTACAAATCGTAATACCATCTATTCAGATTCGGCTACGGAATTTATGTCCGGGTTTCCATCCGATATACCACAAGAGAGGACACATATTCCGCTCATCCGGAAATCACATCATGCACCAATCCACAATACTCATGCGAAATAAAACAATAAAATAACACATGCGGAATAAATATGTGGCCAACTATTTTGGCCGTTCTCAATGTAGGACCTCACATACCCGGTTGGACGTATTCCACGTCAACCGAGCATGTCGTGTCCGGGTCAACAAAATAAAATATAACAAATGGTGCCCTCAGGTCTTACCTTTTAAGTCATTTTTCGGGAGTGCGTTTCACGGTGCCGGAAGGGTTATCGTCTCCACTGTTTTCATTGTTTTCGCTGGTTCACTGTTTCCGTTGTTTTCCCGGGTCCGCTGTTTCTGCTGTTTTCACTGTTTCTATCCGTTGTTTTCAGGCTGTTCGAGGGTACAATTTGCTCACTGTTTTCTGAATGTTTTTCCTCTATTTTCACTGTAGCTTTTAGTATATTATTCCTCACTGTTCGGGGCTATTTGCTGTTCATTCATGTGTACAATTTCAAGCAAAATTTTCGATGGTCAGGAGGGTTATTTTCAGTGTAGTTTTCGGTTAGAACAGTGTGGTTCAGGGAGGTTATCAAGTTGCCAAATGAGAGGGAATGGGTTAGGGTTTTATTTGGTGTTTGGTCTGTGTATGAACGTCGGTTTATTTGTTTGGCTCAGTCGGTGAGTGAAGGGACAGCTTACGTGAAGGCATACGAGTGAAGGGATAGCTTACGTGAAGGAGGGCTCGGCATGGAGAGGTTTGTGCGTGGCAGTGGCGAGTGGCGTGAAGCTTGATGGGTTGCAGTTGGCTTGCAAGGTGTCAAGGGGTTGTTGAAGGTGCTATTGATGTATGGAGGGCTGGTTCACGGCTTATTGAGGGTTGCATGGTGCATGGGTTTTGACATGAGAAGCTAGGGTCATTTATTTGTCTATTACGTGGACAAGGGATTTGTTATGGCATGGTGGTGGTTGTCTTCGTGGCAGTGAGTGTCTAAAGGTTTTGGTGAGTGCTGTTAAGGTTATTGTTGCTTGAGACGTGGAATAGTCTGTAAAGGGGCAGTTGATGAAAGTGGGCTTAAGGGCTGCTGTTGGCTGGTTTAAGGGTCAGGTGAGGGTGGTGCGTGAACAAGGCAAGGGCATGAACAAAGCAAGGGCGTGAAGGGTCTATGGCAGTGGCTGCTACGTGTTCAGTGGGTGCCGTGAATGAGGCTGATTGTTTGAATGGCGTGAGGCAGTGGATTGAAGGCAATGGCTGGGCGTTTGGCGTGAAGGGAATAGGTGTGTCTTGTGAATGATCAAGGGGCAGTTAAGGGTCACGGGTTGATTGTGAGAAGAGGCAAACAGGTTGCTAAAATGGCTAGTTTGTGGTCAGTTTGTGGGCATTCTCCAGGGGTCTCTGGCGTGTGAAGATGAGGGTTTATTTAAAAGGCAGTGGGTGAGTTACTGGCATGAACAAATAAGTTAATTTTGGGCATGATTGAAGGAAGAAATGAGGTGTGATTTGATGAGCTTTTTGGTGAGATGATGGAGGATGATTGAGGCAAAACAAAGGAACTTTCGGTGATTTAAGGGATTTGTTGAATTTTTGGGAGGGAAATGGCGTGATGGAGGGAAAATAATGGAGTGTGGGGTTGTTTTTTGTTTGGTTTTGTTTGGTGGAAGATAGGAATAGGCGTGTGGGGTTGAAAGGAATTTGGTGTGTGGTTTTTTTTGTGTTTTTTTTACTGTTTGTGTGTGTATTTTATTTTTGTGTTTTAATTATTTGTTATTTTTTTTGTAAAATTGTTATTTAATTGTTTGTGTTTTTAATGGTTTGATTAATTTGAATTATTTAATTTTGGTTGGTGGTTTTTTATTTTTACAAGGAAGTTGAAGGGACACAGGGGTAGGTTTAAGGTTTGGGGCGAGAATAAATTTTGATATAGAGGACTCAAAAACCTAAACCCGAGGTTAAGCCAGCGAAAAAAATCCAACAAAACGTCAATCTTGACTTTGTTTTCCTTCCTTCCGACGACTGCTTCCCGCGACTTAAAAGGTGTGTGCTACCGTACGAGCTCATCATCGGACTGATATGCAAAAATACAGTGCCTACAGTCGCCCCCACTTTGATGGGACTTGTGCAGTGTGTGACAATGACAATCCTATCAAACGTGCATGCAATTTTACTTTACCCTGGCTCGCCAGCTGCCACCTGACTCACTTGTTGCTTCAAACTGAATTGATTTGGTGGTGAGGTACTGCGACCCCTGGGTCTTGTTCCCGAAGTGAGCTGAGGGTCTTGTTCCCTGAATTGAGTTGTGGGTCTTGTTCCCGATCTGAATTGTGTTGAGCTAAGGGTCTTGTTCCCTGAATTGAATTGTGGTGGGGGTCTTGTTCCCTGAACTGAGCTAAGGGTCTTGTTCCCGATCTAAATTGTGTTGAGGGTCTTGTTCCCTGAATTGAGTTGTGGGTCTTGTTCCCGATCTGAATTGTGTTGAGCTGAGTTGTGGGTCTTGTTCCCGTGGGTCTTGTTCCCTGCATTGAGTTGTGGGTTTTGTTCCCGTGGGTCTTGTTCCCGTTTTGGAGCTGAGGGTCTTGTTCCCTGAATTATGTTGAGGGTCTTATTCCCTGAATTGAGTTGTGGGTCTTGTTCCCATTTTTGAGCTGAGGGTCTTGTTCCCTGAATTATGTTGAGGGTCTTGTTCCCTGAATTGAGTTTTGGGTCTTGTTCCCGTGGGTCTTGTTCCCAATCTGAATTGTGTTGAGCTGAGGGTATTGTTCCCGATCTGAATTGTGTTGAGCTGAGTTGTGGGTCTTGTTCCCGTGGGTCTTGTTCCCTGCATTGAGTTGTGGGTCTTGTTCCCGTGGGTCTTGTTCCCGTTTTGGAGCTGAGGGTCTTGTTCCCTGAATTATGTTGAGGGTCTTGTTCCCTAAATTGAGTTGTGGGTCTTGTTCCCATTTTTGAGCTAAGGGTCCTGTTCCCTGAATTGAGTTGTGGGTCTTGTTCCCATTTTTGAGCTCGGGGTCTTGTTCCCTGAATTATGTTGAGGGTCTTGTTCCCTGAATTGAGTTGTGGGTCTTGTTCCCGTAGGTCTTGTTCCCGATCTGAATTGTGTTGAGCTGAGGTCTTATTCCCGATCAGAATTTTGTTGAGCTGAGGGTCTTGTTCCCTATCTGAATTGTGTTGAGGGTCTTGTTCCCTGAATTGTGGGTCTGTTCCCGTTTTGAGTTGATTGTTCCGTACCTGGCATGCTAAACCTCATACCCAGGGTGTCGCTGAAATATATCCATACCAGGAGTGCCATACCTGGCAAAACTGATTTGATGTCTCCATACCCGGAGTGCCGTACCTGGCTGAACTGATCTCATGTCTCCATACCTGGAGTGTCGTACCTGGCTGAACTGATCTCATGTCTCCATACCCGGAGTGCCGTACCTGGCTGAACTGATCTGATATCTCCATACCCAGAGTGCCGTACCTGGCTGAACTGATCTGATGTCTCCATACCCGGAGTGTCGTACCTGGCAAAACTGATTTGATGTCTCCATACCCGGAGTGCCATACTTGGCTGAACTGGTCTAATGTCTCCATACCCGGAGTGCCGTACCTGGCTGAACTGATCTAATGTCTCCATTCCCGGAGTATCGTACCTGGCTGAACGGATCTGATGATGTGGGTCTCGCCCCCAGAGTGCCATACCCGGCAAAGACTGATAGTGATGTGGGCCTCAACCCGCAGAATGCCATACCCGGCAAAGACTGATAATGATGTGGGCCTCGCCCCCAGAATGCCATACCCGGCAAAGATTGATAATGATGCAAATGATTTATTTCAACATACTATATTGCTCTCCTCGAGACAATCTTAATAGCTAAATATATTTTCGTCCTCAACGAATGCTTTGTGTCAAAACCAGAGAACCTTCAAAGTACTTGATACACTCAACTCCGATCGTCTGAATGGGTGATCTGAACTAGACTCTTAGTGTGTGTGTGCTAAGGCTCTTTCGCAGCTTAGTCCTTAAGTAAGCCAACTTGGTGATTTCGTTTCAGAGAATCGAACCAGTGAGTCTAACCAACCTAGATGTCTTAATCACATTCTGTGATTACTTCAACATACTCAACATGATATGGTTTTTATCCTTTTTTTTCGTCTCTTTCTTTTCTCTTTTTTTTTCTTTTTTCTTTTTTTTCTGACACACCTACCTTTAAGGTAGCATTTCTCCTCATGGTGGTCCTAATACTCGCCCATGGGTAGCTTCACGCTTATCGGTTATATGTGGTCTTTTTTTTTTTTCTTCTTTTCTTTTTTATTTCAGAGACTTTTTCTTTATTTCCAACCATATCATATATCATAGCATCAGTAAACAAGTGTGGACACCCAGGCAAACGGTCATTCACTAATACATCATCTCTTCAACTAGTCACCTCGATAACTACTCAGGTTTCTACTGCTAGGATCCCGTAATCAAGTGCTCGTGAGTCTAACTGAGATCAATCCATTCAGAATACCGGAAGAGAGCGTGTCTTGCACTTATCGTTTCTAGGGTTTCTCCCTACAGCAAACAGTGTCATCACCGGACATATGTCTAACTATCAAAGATTTCTCTCTTTTTTTTTTTCTCTCTCCCCTCTCTTTTTTTCTTTTTTTTTTTTTTTTTGCACTCATTCCACAGAATTCTTCCGTAATCTTCTGATAATGTGGGCTTCGCCCCTTGGGATCCATTCCCGAAACTCAAACTCATGTGGGCCTCAACCTTGGGATTCCTCCTCAATACCAACATCAATGTGGGCCTCAACCCTCAAATTAATACCTGAATCTAACACCAATGTAGGCCTCAACCCTCAGATTACTACCCGAATCTAACACCAATATGGGCCTCAGTCCTAGGATTATTACCCGAATCTGATACTGTGCTTTCACTGTTTCTGAATGGCTTGTCTTTGCCGCTTTCTATTTTCTTCTTCAAAACCTGTGAACATAAAACAAAACAAACACAAAAGGAATGCAAAATGGGTTACATGTATGCATGCATGCATGTGTTTCTTATCCCGTCGGGTTAGGTCTTCCGCAGATTCTCTTGGTGACTGCTCAATCTTCTCTTTTTCCTAACCCAACGGGTATCTATGATGTCTTTTAAAACTGCATGTTAGCATGTATGCATGTAATGCATGAAATACACAAGTCTATCAAGATGTTTATACAAGTTGGTCCATTATCATTTTAAAGCATTTAATCATAATATTGCAGGGTGCAAACTTGTCCCAGTTGAAAAGGCCCAACACAAGTTTATACTTTGCGATACATGGCTAAACAACATCAAATGATAAGAGGCCCCAATACAAAATGGCCCATCGGCATTTTAGAAACTTTTGACCCAATTGTCAAGGACACAAACTCGTTCCAGTTTAAATGGCCCAACCAGTTCATATCTCTTGTCAAAAAGTCCAATTGAATCCAATAACGATAGTCTCAAACACAAGCATAAAAGAAATGATTTCTATGGGTCATACAACTAGGGTTCACATGCAGGTTTAAACGAATGTAAACAAAGGCTCTCGCTGACGAAGGATTGCCCACAACTAGGACTCCCCACTCAAGGGTTCGAGCGACCAAGTGAGCGCACCTTTTTATACCTTACGGTACGTGCCAACGAGTTATGGTGTGTGACTGACTATCAAATGGATTTCCCGTTGTAGATTCCCCAGAGTGAAGGTGGAGCGAGGCTCTCTTAATACCCTAGCCTCTTAGGCTCTTATCGCTTGGTGTCAGGAATAAACAAAGAGTCCTCCAAATTAGTTCTATCACAATGAGCTACGGGTGAATGATTATCTAGGTGCCTTCACAGCTTTTCCTTATAGAAATGTAGTGAGTGAAGGAAGACACTAAATCATCACCTAGCCTTAATACCTTTGATTAAACTCCCTAAACCCACAGTAGACATGGTTAATTTAAAGCACAAATCACAAACATTACAAGACATTATTTCGGGGCCGATTCTCTCTCCCCAGTGGAGTCGCCAGACTGTAGGACACACAAAACTGGGCGACGCATGCTTTCCAGGCTCGCGGCCCGGTTGGGAGTACGGAGTAGCCCGCGGGGGACTAAACCGGAGAAATAAGAAATAAATGGAGTCGCCACCCGGTGTGACCCGGGAAAAATGATTTAAGGCCGCACTCACCCCTCGCAAGGGAAGACCTCAAACCGTTGGGTTCGGAATGGTCCCTTACTTATGCCATTTGTAATGAACGGATTCGTGCAATAATTTAACCAAGTCTACACAACATACATGTCCAAGAATAACCTAAATCTAGTTCGCATTCATAAAAATAAACTCTATGCCTAAGTCATCATGCTTTCAAAGTAATTATCACAACGGCAACGTACGATATCACACAATGAGCATTGTAAATCATCAATACAAATAATAATAATAACCTAGGCATAAACGTAGATTAAACTCTTATTACGAAAGAAAATA